>RJWH01000827.1:343658-534642 GCA_004363575.1 Solenodon paradoxus
GGAAGAGGGAGGGAGGAAGGGAGGAAGGAAGGATGGAAAGGAGGAAGGGACAAAAGTTCCACCAAAACGTGGTTTTCGCCCGAGTCAAGCCCGCAGCATCTGGAACGAGGAGTGTCCGTGCACATGCGGAAGGTCTAAACTAAACAAAGTCTACTTGTCTCTCTCCGACCCCTGGAAGTGCTTTTCTGGCAGCACTTCAAGAAAATTCTTTCCTCCGTGGACACAGAAAACCTGGATGAGGGGATGCACAGTGAGAAGGGATATCTTTTCCTCAAGTCACTTGTGACGAAAAGGCAGTCTCGACAGTTCCACTGGAGGCCACCCGGCCCTGGGTTGAGCGCCGCTCGGGGCCACTGACCAGCCATGTGGGTCTGGAAAGGCCACGGACCCACGCCAAGCTCTAGTTGCTTCTATAAAGCTGAGACAACGCTTCTGTTATGGACTATTAGTGAAATCCAACTGAACGAGGCCCAGCCCACAGTTCAGAATACACTTCATCCCACCTGGAGTGCTAGGCAGTGGGATAGGACACAGAAACAAATGACGCATAAATGCGGCAAAGGAAGAAATGTCCCCAGTTATGGGCCGCAGCTTAAGTTGTGCACAAAAGCACAGAACTGGGCTGCTGCTGGTGAACTCCATGTGTTCCCTCCAGGTGTGTCTGTGCACACCTTACACTATATGATGCTATAATGCAATGTCCCCTTAAGAAAATTTTAAAAAAATCACAAAGGAGAGTGTCGGTTAATTTTCATTAAAGTCTAAAATTTACACGACTTCTGGCAACTTAAAC
This sequence comes from Solenodon paradoxus, assembly GCA_004363575.1. Classification (NCBI taxonomy): domain Eukaryota; kingdom Metazoa; phylum Chordata; class Mammalia; order Eulipotyphla; family Solenodontidae; genus Solenodon; species Solenodon paradoxus. The sequence goes on from RJWH01000827.1 coordinate 344,452, forward strand.
GAAGACAAAAGGCAACTTATGAAGCAGCAGAAGGTATCTGGAGATAAGCAACAAGCAAATGAAAAATCCAAACACACAGGGAAGCTGTAGAGATACAAATAAGCTGTGGGTTTATAGACGCGCAGACCCCAGAAGAACAACACAAACTAGAGAACAGGTAAATGGCAAAGGTATTAACAAGCACCTCACAGGAGCAGCCCAAGCAGCCAATAAATATGAGAAACACCTGATTTTACTTGCAATAAGAGAAATACAAATGAAAACAAGTGAGATAGTATTTCCCATTCTTACGACTAGCCACAGTATTTACTTTTCTATTTTCCTCCACTTACAGGCTTTCCAGGGACTGGTCTGAAAATGCAGTGGTTACCTCTGAGGGAAAAGAAGAGGGCGGGAATGGCGCCCACGATTGTTTCTGGAATATCTAATTCTTAAACAAGAAAAAAAAACAGAGACAAGCATGACAAATGCTGACGCTCGCGATGCCAGCAGTGGGCACAGGGCTCTTTGCCATTCGCTTCTCTGTCCCGTCCTGCAGTGTGCAATGCCCAAACCATTTAAACATGAGCAAACAAACTATCTGAGACAACCTGTGGGCATTGAGGAGGAGCAACAGAATGTAAAACTGTCTTTACAAAGTCATTTTTCAGAGGGCTGGAGGGGCCCAGCAGGGGCAGGCAGGTGCCCTGGAGAGGGCTCGCGTGAAGGTCACCTGATGAGGACAGGAGGAAGGACAGTGATGTGAAGAAACACCCCCATTTTAGAGAAGACACTGGGCTGGAAAACAAAGCCTAAGAGCACAGGGGCTGCTTCTCTGGAATCCAGAGATGGAGAGGTCTTCCATTGCACTGCACAAAAATTTAGCGCAGTGGCGCACGTACTGGCCCCTGGCCGCTGCCGTGTCCAGGTTCTTGTTGGCGACAGCAGCACTGTCATGACGAGTGGCTGGCTGTTAAGGGGAAGGAGTGTGGTGGTCTGGGAAGGCTTCTCTGAGGAGGTGAACTGACGTGAACACCGCATCAGAGAGGGTGTAAGTCGAAGGGTACGTCCTGGCAGAGGGACTGGAGTGTGCAAAGGCCCTGGGGCAGACAGCAGTGCGGGCCAGCGAGGCAAAGCGAAGACTCTAAACCTCCACGCCAGTTCTGGGCACTTTGGGGAAAGGCACAGCATTCAAGGGCACCGTATCTTGCTCCTCCTCAAGGACCAGAGAACTGGAGGGAACTCACGCAGGGTGGAGACTCATTAAGAGTTAAGCTGAAAGTCATGCAAAAGCAACAACAAAAACTGAGCAGGAAAAATCAATGAGGCATGCCTTGGTAGAGTAGCGGTTAGATCAGCTGCCTCCGAAAGAACGCAGCTCATGTACATCCCAAGGACCCGGGTTCGCATCCCAGGTGGTGGGGCAGGAGGTCAGCCAATGTGAACAACTAAATAAAAACAAATAAATGCTTCTTCCTCCTCTCTCTTCCTGCCTGCTTGCCTGCCTAGTGGCCTTCATTCCTGCCTGCACCTTTCCTTTAAAAAAATAATGATGACCAGAAGTTCTAAACTGGTCTGGCTAGAGTTCACACCCTGATATTCTGTGACACAGAAGTAAAACCCATTATAAACTTGAAGCTTTCAAACAAGTCAGTAGGTTGAGTTGCAGAAGCCACGGAGGGAAAGAACACTGGCGATTCTGCTGAGGAATGGGAAGATTTCTTGCATAATGATTTTTAAAGAAACTTCTGGAACGAGGAGGCAGCAAAGTGAAGCAGGCCAGTGGCAGTTACTACACCAGCTAGGAGCATCCTTCCTGGACACCACCTCAGCCTACGCTGGTCACACAGTCAAAATTCAGGAATCAAAAATTCCAGTTGGCTCGGTTGGTTGGTTCAGCTGCAGAGAACCTAAGATAACATTTTTTACACCTGCAAGTCTCATAATGGAAACTGACATCTTCTTGGGATTCAACCAAGAGAAATAAATATCACTGAAAGCTCTCCCCTAATACCCTCTCACAGCCAGGCTCTGGGGAACAAACATTTTCTCATTTTAAACAGCCCTCAGGGATGGCGTTCTTTGTGGGGGGCGGGGTGTGACCTCGGATTTGCTCCAATGACTGTGATGAAATACCCACTTGACTTGAATACAATTCACCCATTTGCCCTCAAGCCCAAATGCATCCCCTTGAGAGAAAGAACAGTTGGGGATTAACTTTCTTTTCCTCAAAAAAGAAGAAAAGTAATGGCCATCAAGGCAGAAATATTAAAACTCTGCCCACACATGGAAGAGTGAATTGGAATAATCTAGGCAAGGCCACAGCACACACAACAATAGGCTGGGCTCTGTTTCTTCCCAAATAAGTTACTTCACCCAAGTCATCAATTTTCTGAAGCCAAATCCGGTGAGTACAAACCGAAGATCAAAAGGCTGCCTCCTGGAGGTGCTGTTTCAAGTCAGGTTTGGTCGCACTTGCGAAGCCTGAAGGACAGCAAACGCTCACTTGTAGCAGCTGCTAATTTTTTCAAGGATGTTCGTTGTCTGGAGCACGATGACTCGCCTCCCTCCGAACGGCTCCAGCCTGGGTCCCTGACGGCTGACTGTCCCCACCCTGGTATTTAATTCAAAACTGGTTCCTGGAACTTGGGACCAATTCCTCCCTTATATTCCCAAACTATAATCATTTCTGCTGAATCTTGAGAGGAAATCCGAATCTTTAGCTCCAGGCTGTGAGGTCTATTTCCAGGATACCGGCACTGAGACTCTTGCATGAATCCTTTACTTGACTGACAGTGAATGTTGAGTGACGAATGCAGCAGAAAGGATTTTTTTAAAGGCTGTGGTTTTAAAGGTGGGTGTGGAAGTTGCCACAATCCCAGTCCCCACCAGCGGCTCCCATCTTGAGGACCCCTGTGTGTAAATTATCCTAATTGCTATTCTTCCTCATGGTGGCCTTGTTCTTCAGACTCAAAAGTACCTGGTCGGTGTGAGGGAATTTATTTCTTCTGACTGACGAACACTTACGAATATCAGGGCAAAAACTATTTCTCAAGGTCATGCTTCATGCTTTCAGAGGGGCTAATTTGCATGGAACACACAAGGCCCTGATACGGATTCTGACTGAAACCATGAGACCTGCCCTTCTCCACCACCAGCTCCTATGCATGAGGATTATGGCATCAGATGTCAGACCTCGTTGTATGTATTATTTATCAAAAAGTTAAGAGTTTAAATTAAATTCTCTTCCAGAGTTTTACAGACAGCAACAGTGAGATGCTTATACCACGTATTATGTGACATCCCCTTCAGAGACCGAGGCAGCACACCACAGCCATAACTGTACAACTATTCACATTAAACAGAATAAATAAAGACTGAGCAGTTCTATGCCAGCTCCAGTCGGATTTGGTCACCAAATGAGCTTGCCGTGAACTTTAGGAAAAATGTTCTATTTTTAGGGTCTTCTATTTTCAGAGTAAAGTCTCTATACATTTTACTTTTGTGTCTTTATCTTGCAGAAATAAAATCTCACGGTGCACAGAGACGTAAACCAATGTTCACAGAGACATCGCTTTCAATAGCAAAGTCTTGGCCTCCAGTGACATCCAGTTGAAAGCTGGACCAACACAGGGTGAGAATCCATCTTGCAGAATTCTACGCATGGGTTGCAAAGAACCGGGCTCTCCGGAAGAAAACCTCTCAGTTCTGTCACTACTGACATCAGGGACTGTCCTGTGCTTTATTCTGCAGCATCTCTGGTTCCTAGTCACCAAATGTCACTGGTCATAACAATCCAAACTTCCCTTAGTCATTGCCAAGTATCAGCCAGGTGCCAAAATTGGTCCCCCATTGAGAAGCACTGTTTAGAGCTAATTATCAATATCTTCCTAATACACTGAGACATGAACAGAGCAAGATGAAGAGTAAAACTTATTACATGATAAAATCTTATTTCAATAATGATATAAGCTTGGATATGGATCAAAAAATGTCTGGATAGTTAGCTCACAAACTGTTAGTGGAGACTTTGGGAAGGTGGGATGACGTGGGTGAAAGACTATCCTCTTCTACTTTATTCATTTATACACTGTTTCAACTTGGTACATTTTAATCTCAGAAATGGAGTTTCTGAAAAAATCATGATATACAATTTGACACTAAGTACAAAGGTTTGAAACTGGGAATAAAAGTCTTGCGAAAGGACATTCGATCAGGACAGGAAAAAGTCCCCACACAAAGTCAGTGGCCAGCAGCCGCTCTCGAACCTGGCCTTGGAAGAGACGAGACCACTATCCGCTCATCAGACTGGACGTATTCCAGCCTGACTGAGGAACACCAGCCTCGAGCTGCACACGGACAACTTCTGAAGGCTCTTTGGGGGCTGTTCGTTTGCAGCAGGAAAGAAAGGAATCCCGCCAGGATTTGGCTGAAAAGGCAAACGCTCAAAGATTCAGTTCTGTTTCCACCTACTGGTAGGAAAAAAGACCACAAACAGCTGGGAAGAGGCGACACGGTCCTCCAGCACTGCCCAGTGAGCCTCTCGTCCCAACAAAGACACTGGTCCTCTGAACCCCTCCTGCGATGCGCCAACGTCTCAGCAGTCACCTGACAGCAATATCCGCTTAACGGGATTCAGCAGATTGGATTACTGATCAAATCAGCCTCTGGACGGTCTGCACAGATCTGCCTGTGTTCCGGACTGAGCGCTTTTTCAGGAAAATACTTGATGATCTACGTCAGCTTCTCACTGAACTTATTCCTCTCCCCCATCAGGGCACCCCGACCCCTTTTACTCATTTAGCTCTTTTATGAGGCTCTTTAGAAGACCCACTGAGGCCGCTTAGCAAGGGGGCAAAAAACACAGGCTCTGCGGGAGCAAGACCTGGATTTACATCACAAACTTTCCCACTTACTAGCAGTCAACCTGGAGCAAGTCACTTAATCTCTTGAAGCTGTGGCCTCTTTTACAACATGGGGTCCGAACTTGACTACCCTCCAGAAGTGTCCTTAGGACTGAACGGACTCCCGTATTCAGTATGTGACTCATCCGTCTGAAGAGCTAGCTCTTTCTATTACACAGTAGTTCCACTGACTTCCACCCATTTCCTCCATGGAAAACTGAGGCAAGGGTGGTGCCCAAAAGGAAGGAACACTATGTGGGGACACGTTCTGGATGATGCTCTGTCACTCAGGTCACGGTGCAGGCCTCCTCAAACCCCTGCTTTTCCTGTTTGACGCGGGAAGAGGATGCGACTGCTGTCCCAGCAGAGGTGCTGGTGTCTCTGTCTCATGACATACATATTTCCAGTCACATGAGCCACATACATTCCCTTCACTCAGCTCAGGTCGGCTGAGTGGGATTTCACCCCGTGGCTCTCTGACTGTGAAACACAGAAAGTCAGCAGCTTCGTCAGCAGAACAAGCATTTGGTCTTCCAGAATGACTCCCAAGCTAAATCCACCTTCATGGAGTTATAAACCAATTTTATGGCAAGTTTGCTTTCTCCAGTAAACCAGTATAAACATGATTACGTTCAAACACAATCAAAATGGCACTAGCCTCGTGCTTCTGACAGATCTAGCACTCTAAGCATAAAGAAAGCATGAGTCGGGGGCCTTCACTGTGCTGGGTGATGAGGGTGGGCATGGAGGGAGGCCCTCTGTCCTCAAAGAGGACCGGCTCCATCTGGAGAGGTGGGTAGTAACCAGTCTACAAAAGGTGCAAAAGCAAAAAGGGCTGTGAGCTGAGAGAGAGGCTACTTCTGATACGCTGGTCTGAGAAAAATCTGACAGGAAAGATGATACTTGAGCCAGTTCCTGAAAGAAGAGAATGAAATGCCAGGAAGAGAAGAGGAAGAAGGGGGGTAATGAAAGGAGCTCTGAGAGTTGCAGACACCTGAAACCCACGGTCTGGATGGAAAACGTCCTCTGTTGCGCAGCCATATTGTCAACTGGGTCTCAGAGGAGCAGAACTTATTGATATGGCGGTTCCAGCTGGGATTCTATAAATCGTTCTTAAAAAGTCAATACCCATGCAAAACTGAAGTCTGAGCAAAGAAAGCCTATTAACATGAGTAACTAATGTCACCTTCTAAAAGCAAAGGATTTCAGCAGCAGTTCAGAGAACTTTGCTGGATTGCTGGGAAATTTGCATCTATCAATGTTGTTGAAGTGTGATCGTCCTGACTTAATAAAGTTACTGCTCACACAGTTCCAGTTAGAGACAAAAAAGCACCGGCTGACCGAACTCCAGGACACAGAGCTAGTGGGCTCACGCTGCGAGCCAACGCCGGCCCGCGGGAGGACACGCGCGGCGTGTCAACGAGAAGAACTTCCAGTCGAGCCGGGCTCACCAGGGAAACACGTCCTGAGGAGGAGTAACGTCCACACGGGAGCGGCGGCAAGCATGGCACACGTGTCCACTCTGCCCTCCATGGCCTGGACAGCCCAAAACTGAAGGGAAGGGTCAAATTCAGTCATCCAGCTTCTTCTGTTTACTGAGTAGTAAAGACTCTTGTCACATGCTTCTTGCTCTTCGCTCTTCGCTGTCTCCTCTCAGTGATTTGAGACACTCTGCTTCTACAAAAACATTCATCTCTACTTCTCATTCGGAAAATCTGAATTTCTTCTAACCACCCCTCAAGGTCTAACACCAAACCTGCTCTCGATGACGCCATTCGTTGATGAAAAGCCAGAGGCTTGTCGGCCCTCCCTGAGTTCCACCTGACCAGACACACCAGTTCCACATCTACAAGCCAGTGGTTTGGAAGTCAGAACACAGTCGCCTACAGAAGAGGGGACCCCAGTGTCGCCAAGCATTCGCAGCTGCCTCTAGACGTCTAAGCTGTGAAACGGAAAAGTGCCATTTGTCAGAAGAGTCACTTAAACACAGACAGTGATGAGCCGCTTGGGTAGGGTGTGAGGTACGGGTTACACTCCAAGAAAACGCCCAAAGCTTGGAAGCTTCCAGGGAAGGATGAAGACGCACCGGGAGAGCTGGCTGCTCCCTGGGCCGGGAGGCAGGGGCAGGGGAAGAAAAAAAGAAATCGTAGTGCCCTGGCTGAGGGGACTTTGCTCTTGGAGGAGCCAGGAGGAAAGTTGCTGCCCAGCAGACGGTGATATCAACTGTCCCCTCAGAAAGCCTCCTTGCTGGGGGCCATGCCTCTGTGTGGGGTGACAGTGCTTCTGGGGACGAGTCAAAGAGGAGGGCTAGCTGATGACAGAGTGACATTCGTTTAACTCACAAGGGTCTGTACAAAGGGAGAAGTGCACACCCTTACTGCAATCCTAGGAATGAAACTTGATTAATAATAGCACACGTGTCCCTTGATGCTTGAGGGAAGAATGGCTTATTTGTGGGAGAATAAAGAGATAAATGAAAATTTCTGAAAAAAGAAATATATGGAAATAAATGGAGACCGTCTGAGCAGTTCCTAAATTCTGCTCTGTTGTCGATCACAAAAGGAAATCCAGGAGCCAAGGATGAATGAAAGGAGCAACTGGGCAAAGTGGTGGCAACAGGGAAGTAAAAGGTAGGGTCATGGGCCCTGTCTGAGACCATTCCAATCCCAGCTTAAATTCAAATAATAACGGTCATGCGCAAATAAAGGAGTCTCATATTTCAGCCTCAGCTTCTCTCGTGTGCATTTTCCGGAGGAAGTGAGGAAGAGTCAGCCACTCGTCCCAGGTAGGAAAACAGGGGTGCTGGGAGCCAGGTCCAGGCAGCCGGCACCCCACAGTGTCCCCTGGAGGATGGCTCTCTGTTTGCACCGCCTCGGTGGAATAAATGGGCGGACAAAAAAGAGAGGAAAACAAGAGGACACCTTTCGGAAAAAAAGAGTTAATTTAAAGGAGGGGACGAAATAAGAGTCTAACCAACAGAGAGGAAAGAGAAGAGAGGAAGACTTTCTGATGTGACCAGAAGGGGACTGGCAGAGGAAGATTTGAAGTGAGGGACGACGTGTTATCGTGCAAAGACCCACCAGGAGGAAGGGAAGGCAGTGAGGAGGAGAGAATTGTGCAACGGAGCCTTTTCTCAGAAGAGGAAGGAGGGGGATGAGCCCAGGAACCAGGTGCCGTGGCCGGAATCCTGGCCTGGGGCTGTGAGCGGGCAGGGAGGCCGGACTCAGTGAGGCACCCCTCCCCGCCCTGGGGCTGTCGGGGACACTGATGTCTGGTGAACTTTGAGAGCAGGGGTGTTGGCTTCCCAGGACTGAGCTGCGGGACATCGGCTCCAGGGCAGACCAGCTTTCTGATCTTAAGCAGGAGCTCGGATCCCCTGAACCACTTTGCTCATCTCTAGCCGGGGAGAGCAACGCCCTGTCCACATTTGTTGCCAGATTGCGTGCCAAGGGACCCCAAGTGTTCATCACAGCACCTGGGCCCTGGCATGTCTGAGGTCGCCACAGGAGGGAAGGTCATTAACAGGACAGCCAAAGAGGGCTTTAGAGAGGAGGGACCTTCACTATGGATAGAACTTGGAGAAAAGTGAGAAAAGGAGACTGAAGCTGGGTGTTGGGGATGGTAGGGATTGGGGACTGTGCGGAAAGGCATAGATGCAGTGAGCCCAGATGTGTCTGAGAAGCAGGGTGGAAGGTTCCCAATTCAAGGGAATGGCAGGGGAGTAAGGGAAAATATTAACGTGTAGGGATGTCAAATTGTGGAGCGGCTTGGAGGTTTGGCCAGGGTGTAATTTGTACAAATGCCATGGAAGCAACTGGCTTAGCGGTTGGGCACTGGCCCCAGGCTGAGACAAGGGAGAGAAGGGACAGGCTGAGAGGCGCTGGTGAGAGCTGGGATATCACCGTTCCTCCAGTGCTGGGGTGTCAGCCCAGCACCTCCTCTTCAACAGAGAGGCGGGTTCGTTGGAGGGTATCCGACCTCGGGAGCCCTCACCTGGTGTTCTCCCCATATTTGCTCCATGTGTATTTGCTGGCGCAGGACAAATACTGATCCCCTGTGTCCACCTCATCTTTATTTTTAAAAATAAAGGATTGATTGCACATACTGAGTGCATGCATTTCCCCCACCAAAACAAGATAAATGGTTGCAATTTAGCTAAGTCCGCATCACACACCATTGGTTCATGCACCTGCAGCTGGCAGCTGTCACCGGCCCGGGTGCCACCCGTGCCTGAAATTATGGCTCATGTCCTCACTTGTGCCTCGAAGCACTCACAGGTGTGCTGCAGAGTAGTTTCTACCTGATGGAAGGAGACGTCCCCGGGAAAGGACAAAGTCCCCTTCTCTCGTCATCTGAACTGACTATGGAAAGAGATGGAAGCAGGCACCATATTTCCATATATTCTACTAATACTTAGCACCCTGGGGCACGGCCCTAGACCAGATGTGTCCCGCTCCCCATGACATCTTCATCCATCTCTCTTCAAAGTGCCTGTTGAGGCTACTAGCTGCAACCTGTCACGACCCTGACTCAGAAAAGGGGGTGGGGGATGTGGTGGAGCCACTGGACACTGGTGAAGAGCACTTAGTGATCTGGGGGAGGGAGGGGTGTGTGGACATGTCTATGAAGAATGGGGAACCTAGAAGCATGAGTTTATTTTAATGTGTAAAAAACAAACAAAAAAGAATAAGCTAAGATCTGAATTGAAAAAAGAAAGCTCCTGAGGGACTTATAATAAGGAAGGGGGTGCTCAGATTTGCATTTCAAAGAGGTCCTTCTGGTCCTTGGGTGAGGATGGTTTGGGAGCAGCAAGAATAAAGACAGAGCCTTAACAGTACATCTCAACTTAAAAACAGAGATTCCAGAGACCCACCGCCAAAGATGCAGATTCCGTAGACCTGGAGTAGGATGGGCCCTGGCCATCCTGTATTTTCAAGTAACGACTCCATGTGACTGTCCTCACAGCCTATGAGGCACCCAGGAACACTGACCATTATGTTGGGAAGGATCCAGTAGGATCCTGATAAAAAGGGAGAAGAGAGCGGGACCAGGGGTAGGAAGGGAAATCAGAAGCCACAGTGTGGGGATTTAGTTTGAGAAGGCCAAAGAGTACCTCTTCTTTGGACGGGAAACAAAGTAAATGTAAAAAGGAAGTTAAAGGAACTCTCACCTTGTAACTGCAATCTCTCATGGCAGTAGGAGGCAGAGTTATTAATGGGATGAAGGGGCAGGCAAAGGTGTGAGGGAGCAGATGGTGCAGGTTTGGAAAAGTCATTGCAGACACATGAGGTTGCATGAGACAAGCAACACTGAAGAACTGCTCAGTAGAGGGGAGACAAGAGACTCTGAATCTGTGTGTCATCTGAGGGCTTAGTGCTGCCATTTCTCTCACAGGCCTTGTCTGGAGATGGAGAAGGGGGTGAGGAGGGCTGCCGGGCAGCTGTGATGTGAAGACAAGGGTCCACAGCGTGGAAATCACAGTGTCAGCAGCAGCAGGTCGGTGAGGGGCGTCTTCAGAGGATGCTGTCCTTGGTCCTGAACGAGCCCCACACAGCGGGGCCTGGCCACTTCCCCAAGGAGGCTGGGGTGCACTGGGGCCTGTCCCCTTGCTCCTCTACAACACCCCCGTCACACAAGACTCATGGTGTCCACAGACCGCGCCAGGACCCACAGTGCTGCAAGGGGTGTAGATGCAGAGTCGAGTGTGGTGCCGCCATTTGTTGGACGTACAGTTCCAGTAAGGAATTAATTCAACAAATACTTACTGAGAACTCCCTCTGTGCCAGACACTGCATGGGAGCCAGGGATGGAATAATTTAAAATATAGAGCAAGTTTATTCCCAAGTCAAATCTTTCATCTGCTTTTCTTAAAGCACATCAGAGGGACCCATTCGCCCCTTTCCTTTCCTCTCCATTTGCCTTTTCACCTTCCAGTTAGAGTGCTCTACCTGCCAAATGGTCTACCTCAATCTCCCTTTATCTTTACATATTCTTTATGATTCCATTTTCCTCTCTCCCTGGGGTGGTAGGCATGTGGTTAGTCTACAGCTGAACTTAGCTTCTCCTTCAGACAACCAGAACACGACCTCTTTGAGAAAAGATAGCAAATGGAGTGTTGGAAAAGCAAACGCACTTATCCTAAGCAAACCAGAGCAAGAGAGAAGGCTGGGAACATCAACACATTAGTTGCGGTGCCAGATTGGTATCTAGAAAGTTCTCCCCAAGCAGCAAGGGAGGCCACCTAGCTGACTCTACCAGCTGACTCTGGAACCTTCCCCCAAGTAACTGGAGCTGACAGCACCATCTCTGGAACTCCTCCGAGGTCCCTGCAACCCTCTAGCAGCCAAGAGCTCTACTCCTCCTGGACAACACAGGTTAACCTTAGCTTTTCTGGCAGAGTGACAATTTCCATTTAATCGTGAAAAGCTTTAAAATTCTTCTTTTTATTTTCCAGGACCTGAGCTCAATGCTGGGAGCACAGAGATAGTGAAGGACAGCCATTGTTCTCAGAGATTGCACAATTTAATATTTGCAGGCAAACACGGTGCAATCCATTCTATGTCAGCAACCTGGCCAAAGGACAGAAAGAATGAGGCACAGCAAGGCGAATTCTGTGTTTGGTGTGTGGCACTAGGTTTGGTGATAGGAATTCAAAGGTCATGTCTCTGATCTATGAAGAAACAGAGGCAGCAGCAGCGGTGTTAGAAACAGGGAATGAGGACAGAAGAAGGCTGAGGGAGAGTCTGAGTCTAGTCTGGAAACGAGGGCTTCTTCCCCAACGGGAGGTGTCAGAGGCGATGACTGGCTCCAGAGTAAGAACGTCAAAGGGAGGAAAGGAACAGTAAGACCAAGACGACTGGTTCTCAATGACTGGGGCCAACAAAGGTCCAGACCCAGGACAGGTGGAGGTTGGGGCGGAGTGAGCAGCTGGTGTGGGAAGTACAAACATGGGGAGTGGACATTTAGAGCAAGCTGAGGGCCAAAGGATGGATACGGCCCCCGAGGGATTCTGAGCGAGAAGTAGAGGCTAGGCCTAAACATGGCCGCCTAGCACGCTGAGGCAGAACAGGACATCAGAAAAAGTCTGTAGATCATACCCTTGCAGAAGAAAATGCCATAAAAATCTGAATGTTCCTCCCAGTGATTGCTCAGGGCTTGGCTGAGAAAGGCCAAGACACAGCAGAAAAAGGGCAGGGTGACGTTGCTTCCTAGGGCACATAAATACTCTTCAAACTTCAACAAACACCGCCATAGAATTAGCAATCAATTCAACCAAAGCTCTGTGCTTAGCACTTTTACTGCATGTGTGTACTTCTTTACTTCCAAATCCACATGGTAGACATTATTATCCTCATTTGAAATGAGAGAATGGAAACTCAGAGAGGTTAAGTAAACTGCCCAAGATCACCCAGCTAGCAGGTGAAAGGGCTAGTAAGGCCTGATTCATCTGCTCTGGGTGTGGCCACTGTGATCGCTGCACTGGAGACAAGACACAGACTTTACAGGGATGAAAGCATACAATATATGGAGACATGCAGGCCAAGGAGCTTCAGCGCTGAGGCCATGGGATTCAGGGGTCACCATCAGCAGATGAATGATGGAGCCCCAAGCCTGGTCTCTGCCTGACTCTCCCAGTCCTCACCTGCCCCTTATCACTGTGTGCTGGGCATCTTCCTTCCCAGGGCCTTTGCACCTGCTGCTCCCTCTGCCTGAGTATTCTTTCCTCCTCCTCCTCCACCACCTTGACCTAACTAATTACTATGCCCTCCTAGTAAAGAACAGGACCTCATTTCCTTACAAAAGCCCTCATTAGGGATCCCTCTTCCCAGTAGAAACCTGCATTTTTCTTCATGATTATCACAACCTTAATTATTTAAGCAATATCTGTCTTCTCACTAAATGGCATGTCTCAAGAGAAGAGAAGATCACATCTTGATCACTCTGTATTCTCAGTGATGAATCATCCCCAGCAACTCTGTAAAATTCTGAATGAATGAACAAATAACGGTAAGAACATGGGGTCAAGGTTGGCAGGACACTTGCCAGTTGACAAAACTCCTGAGGAAGATCAATTATTCATTCATTTGGCCATTCATTCAGTTTGTTCAGTGCCCATTACAACACCTGCCACGAGCGAGGCTCTGTTCTAGATATTCGTTCTGGGACTATGAGATGTGACCAGACCCTCACAAGGACCTCAGACAGATGACATGAACGTCCTGTGAGAGTTGGAGAGAAAGTAGTAGGTCAGTCATCTACTTTCAGGGCAGGACAACGAGAAAGTCAGACACTCTCCTTCCCTGCCAAGAAGGTGAGACCTCACTATGAAGTCAGGGGAGTAAAGTGTGTCAGGAATGTAAGTGCTGTGAAGGGCAGGACAGGAGGGGAGAGGGGAATAATACAGACATCACTCAGGGTTCTTACAGCAGAGCTGGTCTTCGGGAGAGAGCAGGAGGGTTCAGGTGAGCTAGGGCTGGCTATACTTGGGAGACTGACGTAGAGGCAATCAGGGGGATGGGCATGGAGCGGTGAGCATGAAATGGGAGGAGAAAGCAGCGGAAGAGGTGCCAGCGATGACATGAGTAGAATGAAAGAAAGTGAGACTATCAGGGAAGAAGGACAATGGGAGCTCTGCCCATCAAATTGCATGTATTTATGAAGGTCAGGCGAGAGCCAAGAGTCCCATGACGATTCATGTACTTTCCTGGAACCCAGTGTGTTGCCAAGATCAGCCACAGAGCACTGGTCTGCAGAACGAATTCGGAACTACAGCCCTGGATGTATTCATGGCCCCGTAGAATCCGGGAGGGTCAATCAGCAGTGAAAGGTGCAGGTCAGCACCAACACTGCTGCCCCCAGACCGCCCACTTTCCTGTGTGAGGGCTGAAAATGTGGCCTTTGAAATGTGAGAATCAAGAAACAAAAAGCTAGCATATTAAGTGTGTATTCTAGTCCTGGCCCTGTGTGAATCAAGGAGTGCTTTGGGCATTTAGTTACCGAACCAGTCCTATACAGCAGGTGCTCTCATTTAACAAGACAAATGCTAGTTCAAGCTAAGCAACTTCTCTGAGGTCAGCTCACCAGGAGAGGAGCAGAGACACAACTCAGCCCTCTGAGCCCAGAGCCCACACGTTATCAGAGCCACGATGTCATCAGAATAACCACACCGAGTGCTTCCTCTAGACTCCGTTTCTATTCTTAACGGTGGACATGGATCAACCCTCTTCCTTCTTACAACTCGGAGGCAGACTCCGCGGCTCTGCCATGGTACAGGTGAGGACCCTGAGGTTCGCAGAGGTGGGGACACAGGCCTGAAGGCACACGGCTGGGAAGGGTGAGACCGGGATGCGCTCCGGGGCAGACTGGGGCTGGAGTCTGCTCTCCATCACCACCCTGAGGCTCCCATGAGCTGTCCTCCAACTGGCATCAATGGGGCATGAGAAAACAAAACTACCTTTTGGCTTTGAGCTGTCACTGTGTGCAATTAGACATCATTGGTCAAGCTTCACTTCATACTTGCCTGGACAAAGTCTAAAATCAGGTAAGTAAAAGGCAATTTCTCCCTGGCTAATGGCATGGGCATCACAAGAAACCCAGCGTTTAGTGTGGTGTTAATCGCTGCCTTCCTTTTGTCCTGGGCACCTCGCTTTGGCCTGTGTCCCAGCGCACTCCCCCGCTCCACAGCGACCTGGTACCAGTTTGCTCGGGTCTCCTGGAGAACCACCACATCTAGATCTCCAACAAAGGAGCTTCGCTTCTTACCATCGACCTGTTCTAATCTTCCCATACAACTGGCACTCCAGCTCGTCCTAGTGGAAATGTGTTTTGTGCAAAGTTTTCTCAGACCAGAAATAAGCACAACAGGTTTTGCTAGAATCTTGCCATGCTAAGCATCCAGTACCCTCGTCCCACGGCTCCTTCTCACTGAGCCCGTGGGAGGTATATTCTCTGCCATTTTCTTGGTTTCACAACCGAGAAACACAGCAAGGCTTCATAAATGCTGAAAAAGGGCAGGAAAAAAAAAAATTAAGTCCAGTAACTGTGCCTGGGTTCATTCTAACATTAACACATCACAGCTGCAAAAAATATTTCCGACTTTGGAATCACAGTCCAAGAGTTCAATATAAATGCACTAATCCTTGTAATTTTCTTGTAAGGCAAGCCACAAGAGTACTCATTTCTTCAAAGCACAGGGAAGTCAAGTCTTGCCAAGCTCACAAAACTAAGAAACAGACATCTAGAGCAAGCTAATCTTATTTCTCTATTCGCCTTGATTTTCCTCTGCCCTTTTTCTCTTCTACAAAATTGTAATTTCTAACCAGTTTTACCAGCTGCAGACCTTACATAGTTCCATTGCTGCTGCTGCTGATGGTGACAGCCATGTCTCTTTACTGCATACGTGCCAGCTGCCAGGTAATTAATAAGCCTTTCAACGGTCAACTCAGTCGTCTTACAACACTGAGGAATAACTAGTACGAATGTCTCCATTTTATAGCTGAGGAAGCCGAAGCTCAGAGAGGGAAAGTCACTTGACCAAGACCAGGCATGCAGGAAGCCTTCATGTCAAAGCCACATGGCTTCTCACACCACGCGAGCCCTGACCTACATACCACATGCCGCTGAAATCGTGAAAATCAGAGAAGTGCCGACGTGAACACTGGCCTTAGCTGCCTGTTTTAAGAAGGCGAACAAAAACACAAATCATGCTTCCACTGAACCTGACGTCGTCATCTAACAGTCTGCCAGGTTAACCGAACCCAGGCACTTCTTCAGAAGCCAGGATGGAAAGAGACAAAAGGGCCATCGGGCACAGGAGGAGAGTGCCGAGGGCTCAAGTTGAAACAGGGGCCACCCATTCCCACCCCAAAAACACAGGGACAGAAGATGGCGCTGGAAAAGCAGCGTCGCCATCAAATGTTCTGAAGCTCTCTACACATTCACGATGAAACAAGGTGGACAGTGTTAGATGAGCACCTCAGCACCTTCCCAGTGCAAAGGTACTTGAGCAAAAAAAGGTGAGCATGGAATGCAAACCCTTCTGAGAAGCAAAGCACTGGGGTTATTTCTCCTCAGTCCTCTTTCTCAGTGTGCTTGGCTGCCCTGCCCACTGGGGCCTCCACTGGCTGCCTCTCTGTCTGTCCAGATCTCTCGCCCCCATGACCTCCATCCCTCCCTCCCTCTTTCTACACACACACTCTCCCTCACGTACACGCACACACACACAATGCACCTTCAAAGGGCCATCTCTGCACACCTTCCCCGTCACTCCAAAGGCACCACCTCCTGAGTTCTCCACCCTACAGTCCCCATGCTTCCCCGCCACACCCCGAACAGTCAGACCTCAAGAGCCACTTTGCTCTAATCATCAGCCTGGCACGGCCCCGTCCTGCCCACCAAGTTACTGCCAAGACCAGGACTTGGCATATATCCTATGCATCATTCTAAACCATCAGTCTGAACTATGCCTTCCACAAAGTTCATTCTGTACCCAGGAACTAATGGGGTCTGCCAGCGTGTCGCGGGTCATTCAAGGCTCTCATCACATTCTTTTCCACACAGCTAATTTTCTTGATTTCCTCCGTGACCATATCTGTTCAGCCTTTCCTTTCATGCTGTCACCACCCTGCGGGGCTGACAGACGGGAGCAGACCCTCGAACGTGTCACTATGGGACTGTTCAGAAATTCACGAGGAGACTTCCCCATGAGCCAGCTGGTTCCCAGACTTGAATGTGTTGTGGTTGGTATGGCTTGGTAATGACTTTATTTTGGACAAGTTTCTATGTATAAGAAATTTTTCCTTTATAATAAATGACAGAATCCCAGAATATTAGAACTGAGACTTTAAAAGTATAATTCATCTTCCAGGCTCCTTTCTCCAAGGAGGAACTGGCATCCGAGTTGGGCCAGGCGATCTGTTCTAGATCCCCAGATCGGACTCTTTCGGGCTCCGGGACATCACCTATGTCCTAGAGGACACTCTCGATGGGGCTTAATGTGCTTCAAGGTGGGGCCCGGGGCTGCACAGGCCGCGCATGTGCGTTCTGGGGCCAATGTAATTCTCATCCGTTATTGGAAACAACTTCATGACTGAGAAGTCTTTCACTGCTCGTGTATTCTAGGGTTTTTCTGCAGCAGAGGAGGAGTTTCTGCAGCAGAGGAGGAGCAGGGATGTGAGGCGCGCCCTTTCCCAAACGTAGCTATCGTGAAATGTTATCACTCAAACAAGGACATAAAGTTTTGCAGGACTCGCGTTCCACAGAACCCACCTGTGGGAAGGGCTGTGAAACGATGGACATCTCTGCTGCTGACGTTTCTGGTCCTGAACAGAGCCAAGAGCCTGCACCCCGCCCTCCCCAAATTCACTCACCAATGACAACACTATGTTTACGTAGCACTGGACGCATTTAAAAAGCGTTTTAACATAGAGGAACACATAAAAGAAACATCACAGATTAAATACAGTTTAAAAGCCTCTTGATTATTGCTACTGGGCGGGGGTCCCCTAAAGGGTCATTCTAAATTCAGTGACAGGTTCTGTGGCACAAAGATGGCCACATGCTCACTGACATATTGTCATTGTTAGAGTCTTAACATCAGCCTGGGCCACCGATGCTCAGACCTCGAGCTTGGAGATGACAGGTATTCAGCTCCTCAGAGTGAAGAGTGGTGTGCCCTTCCCTATGCTCACGTCACAGCACCAGAAGGAAATGACTCTGCCAAGAAGCGTGAGTTTGGAGGAAGAGACCAAGTCCCAGCGGAGCACGGCAGCCCTGCCACCTCCGTTCAGCCAGGCGAAGCCAGTGCAGAGAACGCTGCACATACCAGAAGGCTGCTCGGCGGCAACTGAGACAAACTGCTTCATGTCTCTCACTTCTAGTCATCTGCTGGGCAGCAAGAGAAAACAGACACATTTTTGCTGGTTCTCATTAGACAAACGAGTCAAGGACATGACAGGGGCCACGCATACCAGTTGGCAGAAGTACCGGTTGTCAGTCTTCCTCAGAGGAAAATGCAGAATTAATGTAGAGTCTCAAATAAATCTATACCCTTGGATCTAATCACTCTTCCTTGAAGAATTTTACTCAAAAAAAGAAATAATTATTGAGAAATGTAAAATAATGTCGTATCATTATTTATAACAACAATAATAAATATCCAACACGAGGGACATGGTTCACTTATCTCTTGTGTAACCATATGCTGAAGTGTAAGTCTGCGATTAAGATGTTGTCCAAACAACATTTCCTCAAAAAATGTAGAGACGCACACAAATGACACGACAGCCTGCCAGGTGAAGGGCCACTCACAAAGCATTATGAAAGGGATACTGTCGTTTTGGAAAAGAGCTGGGTGATTTCTCACACTTTGAAACACATCATCACCACGTGGCATAGCACTTCTGCTCTGAGGTACGTCTCCAAGAGGAATGGAAACACACACTCACACCAGGTGTGCACGTGCGTATTCACAGGCTTTATTCCTAAGAGCCAGAAGGTGATCTGATGTCTGTGGACGACTCACTGGGTAAATAAAAGCGGTGCGTCCACATCGTGGAACGTTATTCAGTCAGAAAAAGGAACAAAGTACTGGTCATTGTGACACATGGATGACCTTGAAAACACTGTGCTAAGTGAAAAAAGTCAGGCACAAAAGGTCAGGTATTATATATTCTGTTTATATGAAATGTCCAGAGACAAGACAGGTTGGGGTTTTGGGGCAGGGCTGGAGGGAAGGAGATGCCTGCTGTGGGCACAGAGTTTCTCTGTGGGGTGAGGTAAACGTTCTGAGAACTCACTGCGGTGATGGCTGCCTACACGCGGAATGTGCCAAACTCCCTTGAATTGTACACTTTTTTTTTGGGGGGGAGGTTTGAAGTTTCAAACACATTTTCTGCTTTTTTGTTTATCTATTTCTGTGAAGAATGCTGCTGAAATTTTATTAGGGACAGCATCACACCTACATGTTACTTTAGCACACTGGACATTTTAACAACGCTAGTTCTCTGTGTGCGACTAGCAATTGCCTGTTGTCTTATACTTTCTTTTGTTCACATCACGTCTGCATGGTTTTTCGGCAACTGAAGTGGCACCTCGGTCTGTGTGTATTTGACACCACAGGATCCGGTGTCTTTCACCACCTTGTTCCCTCCTTCCTTCCCTTGTTCCTTCCCCGGCCCCCAGCCAGTCTCGTGTCCTGTGAGTTTTGTCAAGATTCGTCTGTTCCTTTGTTTTGTTTCTTTATTTTCCACATATAAGTGAAACCACCCTGTATTTCTCTTTTTCTTTCTGGTTGATGTAATTCAGCATAATCACTTCCAGTTCCACCCAGATGGTTGCAAAAGGCACGATTTCACCTTTTTTGCTGACTGCATAGAACCCACTGAGCACGTAGACGGTGGCTCCTCTACCCGTCATCTGTGGACGGATATTTGTCTCCACGTCTTAGCTGCTGTGAACACGGAGATGCAGATTTTTTTCTAACTAGCATTTTTGTATTATCTGGGTATATGCCTAGATGCGGGACTGCTAGATCAGATGGTAGTTCCATTTTTTTTTTTTTTTTTTTAGGAATATCCATACTGTTTTCCAGAGAGGTTACACTAATTTATATTCCCACCAAGAGTGAAGGAGTTTCTTTTTTCTGTGCATCTCCTCCAACAATTGTTATTTCTAGACTTTTGGATACACACCATTCTCACTGACGTGAGGTGACATCTCATGAGGTTTTTATGTGAATTTCTCTGATGGTGAATGATGCAGAGATTTTTCATGCATCTGTAGGCCATGTGTATCTTCTTTAGAAAGGCGTATATTCAGCTCCTCTGCCCACTTTTTGAGTGGGTGGTTTGCTTTTCTGGTCTGAGGTTGAATTGCATACTTTCAAAGAATAAATTTTATACAGTGGAAATTATCCCTCCATAAAGATATTCTTTTAAAAAAACGTTAAGGAAAAAATATTTCATGTGATATGACTCACATTTTTTGAAAAAAAAAAAAAAATGCATAGAAAAAAGACCAGGATTCACCAAATATACACACTGACCAATCTCTGCTGGTTGGACTATAGATGACATTTTTCCTTTTTCTCGCTCATTGTTTATTCTCAATTTTGCAGAATAGCTTTGTACATACCACAATCTGAAAAATCAATTACTTTATATAATACTATTCCTATTTTGTTCATACAACAGAATTTCATGGCAACTGACAGCAAGAGCCATAAATTCTGGGGATCTTCTTATTATATTAAAAGAACTTATCTAATTGGCCCTCTTTCAAGCCTCTCTTTTCAATGTTGATAGAACCCAAGGGTAATTAGTATAAATTTAAGTATCAATGGTGCTGCTTTTCCAAAAGGAAGCCAAAAGAATTCATCTTTAGCTTTGAGAACATTCATGCCTCTTGAGGTGGGAAAGAGTTTGCTTAAAATTATGATCTTGTTCTACAGACACCCACAGGCAAACTACAGAAGTCCGCCGGTAGACTGCTCAGGCGTGCCATGCCGCAGGAGGCATTCAGTGGCGCTTTGGGAATTCCAAATGCGACGTGGCCGCACAGTGATAGGACCACTCATAATCACAGGACATTACTCAATGCCTCGAACAGCCATGCAACTGCTGTGTGTAAGTCTCACCTTGTTAAATGACAGCCAGGTCTCTAGGAGCAGGGATCAGAGTAACCCCATGACAGCCCACGGAAGAGATGCTCTAAAACAGCTAGAAGAGACAGGTGGGACATTCGTTGTGGCCTCCACGAGGTGCTGAGGAGGAGTCCATGCATCATGTCAGCACTCCTCACAGAAACTCTGTGAGGAATGGACCATCAGCACCCATTGTATAGATGAGGAAATTGAGGCTCCAAGAGGTTAAGTAACTGCCCGAGTTACAAGAGGCAGAGCTGAGATCTGAACCTAGGAAGTAAAACTCAAAAGTAAGACAAAAAAAAATTTTAATTCAGGCAATATGCTAGGTTTTCCTAATGTATGGACGCACTTTATTTTTTTCCATTTTAATGTCCCCGAAAATCAGGTGCAGTTGATATTTGAAGATGGTTTTATAAATAAATTTTATAATTTTTTCATGAAAACCTCTTGAGAGATTGGGCTACAGCTTAGACTCAAATAAATATGGTATTAGTTACACTAGAATATTAAGGTCCACAGTCCTTAGAATGACCCTGTGAGGTAGCATTAATTATTGTACTTCCTCCTTTGACAATAAAATGATTCCTATTCCTCTTTCTGATCACAGCTCTCAAATTTCAGCCCTTCAAAAGTGACTCATCTGCGAGGGTAATCTATTCAGCCTGGCCCTTCCCTTCTCTGATTGAGAGGGCATGTTTCTTCTGCCTGGATATGGATACAGCCTGTGGTCACTTAGTCTTTGTCTGCTCATCCCCGCAGACTAACAGCGCTCTAAGGCATGTTCTCAATGGCTGAGAGAGATTTGATTGCTGTAAGAGAGACCCTGGGTTCTCCGAGTTTTCTCAGACTGGGTTATTTCGGCTCACAGTCGGCTGAGGGTGCTCAGCAGGTGGAGTCGCGCCCGGGGACCGGGCACCACTCTTTTGTCTTTCCCATTGCCTCTCTCCTGCGCCCTCCAGTCCTCAACTCCAGCAGGCAGACAGGAGAAGAGACAGAAGGATGACCTGGGAGATTCTGTTCATTGGTCCCTCTCGATGGGGTACTGCATCTCTGTCCACATTCCACTGGCCAAACTCAGTACGTGGCTGCATCTAATTGCAAGGGGGTGTGGAGATGTGATCTAACTACCCTGCAGAGGAAGGGAAATGGGTTTGGTAAAAGACGAACCAGCCTCCTCCACGGAACAGCTGTGCCGTTCCAACTTCTGCTACTTTGAGACGCAGAAATGAGGTGCTCTATATCCCATGAACTCTCTGAGTGTGTCTTGAATGTCCATCATGGACAACAGCCCCCCAGACCATTAGCTCCATAATAGAAATTGGCTCTTCTTGTCCTGTTCATCATAGGACTAGACTTAACAAATTTTTGAGGTCTGCAACGTGATTAAACCCTGAACTAACAACTTACTGGCTAGAATATGGAAGAAAAAAATCATAGGACTTCAGGATAATTCATGAAACAACACAAGATGAATGAATGAAACCGCCTCACAAGAGCACAACCTGCGAGCTGGTTAATTATAAGCTTGTGCTACAAAGTCATGGAGATTTAACTGCCCGATTATTAAAACTGCCAGGTCTGAGTGTGGCAACGAGGACCTTTGAAATTCGTAACTGAAATCGCAGAAAAGCAGCAGTTTAAGGGAAAGAGGAATTGAAGGTTTGGTGAGGATGAGCTGAAGGAGACAGAACTGGCCATCGGAGAGGAAAGGGAGCAAAGGTACAGTCACGTTTGAATTCAAGTCTCTCTCTCCCCCATCCCTCCCGGAGCCCGAGAGCTAAGCAGGAGCAGTTTGCCACCTCTTCCTTTAGATAACTACACAGAGATTTCCATCTTTTCAGGAGCAGTTTGCCACCTCTTCCTTTAGATAACTACACAGAGATTTCCATCTTTTCAGTTCGCTTCGATTTGATTTCATTCTCAGCTGGAAAGATCAACAAGGCTGACGGCTGACGCTCAGACAGCTGACTGTCCCCTCTCCTCTCGCTGTATGACTTTCTTCATGATGGTCTGAGACCCTCGGACCTGCGTCTTCCCCTTGCTGACTTTATACTTGCGCTGACACTCTTGCTGCCTGTTTCTTCAACCTGTATTCTGCCACTTCACCCATCTGGATCCCAAGTTCCGACCAGCTACCTCCTCTCCTTTAAAATATGCCCAAGAAAAACAATCAAGAAACTGGACTAACTTCTGTTTTCCAAATCTGTTTTACTTTTAACTTTATTCAGAGACTAGAAGGCTGCTTCCGACTAGGGTGACTGGCACGCGGGCAGCCCCAATTCCTGTTGGGATGGGAAATCCCAAATCCCTCTGCCCGGCTTCATTCACAGCTAGAGACTGAGCTCACACCACGGAGGAGGCTGGAGCTCAGGCCTCCGCTTACACTTTACCGATGCAACGCAGAAAACCTCTCTGGGGACCTGAAGAATGCAGTTCACCCTGGAAGCCAGACGCGAAATACGAGGGTCAGGAGGTGTGCAACGAGGGCAAAGGAAAATGGACAACGAGCACTGACCAGGGGTGCTGTAATGTGTACTCTCTGCTCAGACACAGTGCCGCCTTCTACCACCGAAGGTGTCGCTTCATTTGCATTAGAGTATGAGTCCTAGAGATCACCATCATTAACAGTAGGAGTAGAATTGTTGAAACAATTCTTGTGTGCAATGGTTAGCGCTTCCTCAGAGAGTCCATCTCCATGACTCTGTATTAGGTGATATTTTCATTCTTCTCATCTGAGAGGTGAGAAAAGCTGAGGCTGAGGGAGAGCAAGTAAGTTGCTCCAGGATCCATGAGCCGGACACCCTCCAGAAGCCAGCTCAGCTGCTCACCAGCTGCCTGTTGAACACATTCCCCTGTTATGGAAACGCAGAGAAAGGGGGCCCTTCCAAAGCCTTCCCTTCGAAAAACCACTCTCGGGACAGTGCACTTCAGTTTCACTGGGAGGATTTAAAAGCACGTCCATGGCAATTAATCAGAGCTGGCGAATGTCTCATTGCAGCCCAGACGGTTTCAATTTGCACGTACCAAATAAACGTTTAGTCATGGAGTTGGAGAATAATATAATAAAAATGAAACCTTGGGGGAATCGTATGAATCACACCTTAAGACGATATTGTTGGCGCCTCCCAAGGTCATTGTTCCTTATACTTAAAGGCGAGCTCGGGCTAACAAGGGAAGAGACGTGGCACTCGCTGCCTTCATTCCCCCAGACATCGGGAATTTTTCCGTCTAAGTAAAAAAAGACATATGGGACTATCTTTATGCCATTTTTTTAATTAAAAAAAAAAAAGGAGGAAAGAACATTCCCCTGCCCTCGTGCTGAAGGAAGTCACACACAGTATGCTTCAGTGTAAATGGAGTCCAGGTGTGTTTTTACTGACATTATTTCAAACACATCTGTAAAAGAAATTACCAATAAAAATACTCCACAATAAATATAAGGGTCAGGAGATACAGGTGACAGATTTATCCACTGAGGGGCGCCTACTATCCCCAGCACCGGGCCATATATGTCCTTCACCCTGTAAGGAGGAGGAAGCCGGGAGGGATTACAAACATCTTTTCACAGGGGTTCGTGCCCTGTCATTCAGGGTTTGGGACTTCGGGGAAGGATGAGATAGAAAAGCAGCTCTCAGCTCTCCGAGGACCCCTCCAAAGGTTATTAGTCATATTTTGTGTCAAATGCCATTGAATTAAACTTTGAGAATATTGCTTTTGGTTTCTCAGAAGCAATTTCCTTCTGGGCATTGTCCCTCCCAATCCCTATTTAACCAACCCTTAATCAAATAAATATATAGGGAGAAGCTGTTTTTCTGCAGAGCACTATGCTGCATAGAAAGAGTTGCAAAGTCCAGTTAAAAAGCAGACCCTCTAGAAGCTTAACACTCACAGGGAACGAGCCACAGGAAAAGGTCTGAAAGCGCAGGGCTCGTGTGGGGTGTGGGGGCGAAATCAGGGAAGGCAGACTCAATCACTTTAAAAATTAGAAAGAAAAAAAGCTTTCTACACGAATTGTTTTTACAACAGATGTGCATTGTTTCTGCATTTTTTTTTTTTTTTTAATTCAAAGCCTAGTTGGATAAGATACAAAAACAGAAGCAGGGCATTCGAGAAGGGGGTGTGCGATTGGCCTCCCTGCATGGCTGCAGGTGGCTTGCCAGTTACCGTTCACGCCTCACTGCGGTGCAGAGATGTGGTCGTGGCTCACTGAGCTGTCCTCAGGCAGCGTGGGCGCTGCGCCCCAGCACCGTCAGCTCCAAATCCAGATTCGAATGCTAACGGTGGCTTCAAGTTTCAATGTGAGGGTTTTTCTGATGAGGAATGTGCTTTCATAATGCACACAGGTCTCCAACACTGGCCCATGTGTGAACACATAATCAGAGAATCTGGCCATTTCTGGGATGCGTAAGTTTCTCTCCAGAATTCAGGGAATAATGTAGCTTTTTGATGGGCACCGTTTCTTTTCAAATGGATCCATTTCTCTTAGAATGAGGTGCAATGATGAAGCAGATGTTCGATTGCCCAGATATGCCAAGGCAACTGGCAGAATCTTGAAGCATGAGTCTTACTCGTGAAAAACCGAATCTTTCCCACAGTTGTAATTTCAATTTCTTCTAAGTAACTCTTCAAGCCATAGGACCATTTAGAAATGGGAAAATTGTACATTCTCCATATGCCTCCCCTGGCAAAAATCACCTCATCAGAAAATTCTTACTCCCCTTATTGCAATATCGTATCTTTCCCCCTTGTCCTCTGCCTCAGCCTTATTGGCCACACATCAACATCTGACTGTATAGTATCTGTATATTAGAACTTAGCAGAGACTATTGGCTGTCCGTGGTATCCACTGGCGCACAGACACAGAGCTCTTGAGTTGATCTCTTCTGATTATCTTTCAGAATCAGGACTCTAGTTCTCAGCTTCCCCAAGAGTCATGCAGTAACTGTGTACAAAATTTTGGCCAATGGAGTATTTGGGAAAGTGAAACAGGCAACTTTAGAGTTGTGCCCTATAAAAGGAATGAACATGCCATTTTTCCACCTTTTTCTTCTTCCTGTCATGAGAATATGAATGCAATGATGGACCATCTTCAATCAAGCGGATAAGGGAAATAGACCAGATGCAGCTTGGGTCTCTGGAAGATGTAGGAAAGAATTTCTAAATAATCATGGACCATTCCTGAGTGACAAAGAAATGCATTTATATCTTATTTAAGTCACTTTTATGTTTGGTCACTGTTAAAGGTAGCAGCACCTATATTCCAACTAACACACTTCAAGATGACCAGGATGTTTCTGTTTTGTTCACTGCTGTTTCTCTGGTTTATTCATAGTATTTGGCACGTAGGCCTAGGTGCCTGAAAAACATTTTTTTGAAAAAATGAATGAATGAAAGTGCAAATATTATATCTAACTTGAGTCTGAGTATCTTTACTTCTTTGAACAAGTCAGCAGTATGATTTCTTATATTTGTTTCATTTAGATTTTATGTTTATCTAGCATCTTCTGTTTAGTGTATTCAAGTATCTTAGCCTCAGAGTAAGAATGTGATACATTTCAATCCACTGCTTATTCTCAGACTTTAGGTCTCCGGAGTACTTAATCTGAAAAAAGTAGTTGAGGAGAACTTTTTAACAATTTTCCACTGCCTCATCATGTTATGGCATTAAAATAAGCTATACTGTCATACTCTGCTTCAACTTCCTCTAAACTGTCAATAGTTAAGGGCAGAAGCACATAAGTCATTAACAGCCTCGATCATTCTCTCCATCACATCATGCTCTGAACCCAGCCTGCGCTGTCTCCTGAAGAAGGATGAAGTGAAGGCTGGTGACCCCAATCATCTCTTACACAAACTCTTGGAAGCCTTTGACTTTCTCTTTTCCTTTCATATGAACTCAATGTTTACATGTTTAGGAAATGAACTCAATGTTTACATGTTTAGGAGAAACTTCTTAAATTCCTTCTTGGCAAGTGGTTAGACCCTATTAGTTCACATATTCTAGATAACAACTATTTTGCAAAACAGTTAAAAAATCCTTTTCCAGTATTACACAGAGTTCAAGTTAGCAACTTCAAGGTCAGGCTCCCTGAGAGAGTACCTTGGTACCTGGTGTAGTCTTTGAAAGGTTCACAGAAAGGATGGAACTTCCTTGACAACCAATGAAAGTTAATAAAACTTTGATAACTAAGTCCCATTATGGCCAAGCTCTTAATGGTGAAGTGAATGGTGGGGGCGGGGGCATGACAGGCAGAGGGAACCAGTTCTAGCCAGGACCTGGAGGCTGGCAGAAAACAGAAGAGCACTATTATAAAAACTCCAAGCTGAGAGTAGCCCAAATGAACTCTTAACAGTAAACAGAATGAATTGGGATATTCATGAAATGGAAGGGAATAATAATAAGCAATGAGAATGCACTAACCACTACATGTAACAACATGGATGAGCTTTGTAGATAAAATGCTGGCTAAAAGAAGACAACAAAAGTGTGGGTGCAGGTGTCTGTCCACTTTCCCAGCACCATTTGTTGAACTGACATTCTGTCCTCCATTGTATGCTCTTGGTTCCTTTATCATAGATTAACTTCCATGTAAGGACCATTAGCCAGAAAGGAAAAAGAGAAGCACGGGATGGTTTCGCTCCTATGTGGACTATAAAGAAACAAAACAGACAAAACACAACAAAATTCACAAGATGCAAGACTATGTTTGTGGGGAGACGGGGCAGCGAGAACAGGAGGATGAGGTTTATAGAGCGCTGATGGGTGTGGTGTGAAACACACAGACTGAGAAGAAATCCAACATCCTGAAAATCCCAAAGCCGTATAAACAAAGGAAATAATAAAATTGAAAATAGCATCCCCACTTTAGAGATGAGGAAACAGAACAGAGAAGGGAAGCAACTTTCATTAGGCCACAGAGCTAGTCGATACCAGGCCAGAATCTGAACCCGGGATGTCTGGCTGCTGGGTTCATACAACTAACGTGATGGAGTCAGAATCGGCGTAGATCCACACCTAAGACTCAGAAATAATGTCCAACATCAGGTACAGGGCAGGAAGGTTGGCTCGGGAACAAGCAGGATTCCAGGCCTGGCTCTGAAACTGAATACCGAAGCAGACCCGGGCAAGGTCACTGCTTTCCTGTGAGCCTCAGTTTCCTCCTCTGTCAAATGAAGGACTCGGCCTTGATGGCCTCCAGGGCCTTCCAGAGCTGATCTTTTATGAGCTTAGAATTTCTGGCCGGCTTCCTTTCAGGCTCTTCCTGGACCAGGGCTGGCCCCCCGTCTGGGGCTTGGTGTTTTGCATTTGACTCTGCTTCCCATAAATAAGAGAAAATGGAGCAGGAAAAATATCCTCCTGAGAGACTGGGAGGGACCCCAGGGCTGTGCTGTGTGCTTTGAAGAACTTAGTCGTTAACCAGAGAAAGCGACCTGCCAAGTGAGGGTGGAAAGAAACTAGACGGAGGGGAGAGATGAACTCACAAAACTTGGCTTCATTCAAACGAAAAGGGCACCTCTGAGGACTGAGGGAGCAGACCAAGTTACTGCAACAAGATGAGCCACGTCTTAAAGAAGTAAAAACAGAATAAGCTGTGAAAACTGGAAAGGATCACAGAGCACCAGAAAAACCTGATAAACGAGCTACCAGCCAAGCTTATTTACACTATAAGAAAAATGTGGGGTCAATGAAAGATACCAGGGACACATCCGACTCCACCGGCCACTCTGGTCACTTCCAGAGCAGACACGTCAGCAGTCTTGTATTCCAGGAACCCTTAGGACGCTAGGGGTCAGAAGTGGCTGCCATTACAAAGCCCCTACCCTGTGACAGTCCAAATCCTCTATTTTTAGAGACGAGGAGACAGTGTAGGCTCCAGATTCTAATTTTGTGTTTTCCAACATTAGCTACGTGACACTGGGCAAGCAACTCTCCGGTCGACAGTTTGGGGGCCTTGATCCGTAGGACAGGGGGCTTACAGCTTTCTGTCTTCCAGCTCCAGAATTCTGTAGTTCATAAAATTACTAAACAGTTTTTCTGAGAGAGGCAGAAGAAGCATTTTATTTAGTTGTTCACATTGGTTGCTGCCCCGGCCCCAGGTCTTGAACCAGGGACGTTGGGATGTACCTGGGACAGCTGGCAGATGTACTAGACCGCTCGGCCACCAGGGGGCACCCTCCCAAGCACTTATTTTATATTTACCTTGAAAAGTGTTTGTTTACGTTTCAGACTTGTAACTCCATATCTGAGCACATGTGACTGCAACAGAAAACAACTGCTGTTTTTTCAGTAGCAAGTGTTATTCTCTTTCCACATGGTAGGACCCAGAATCAGCAAATATGATTGGGAATGCTGTGCCTCGCACAAGACACTGGTCCACAAGGGCTGGGGAACTGGGATCCGCTTCAGCCTGCCTTCTGGCATGAGTTTCATTGTCACAAGGCTTGGTGGTGGTCACAGGTGTCTTTATGGGTGCCCCTGAACTGAGCACGACAATGAAGAAAAGTCTCAAGCAAGGCCGAAGCAATGCAAAGCTCATGTCCAGCTTTACATGGCATGTAGAATTTGTCATTTTACCCTTGCTCCAAGCATTTCTAGTCCATCTATAAGACCCTCAGCAAAACCAATCCTATTCTTCACAGTCACACATCAATGATGACCCAAACCAGTGTAAGCCAGGGTTTCTTGAATGAACCATTTCTGAAATCTTAACCCAAGCTCAAAGGATGAAAATATTTTGCATAATGGCAGCATGAGGGGAAACTGCAGACAGTCTTTCAAGAAGATTCCTTAGAAAAGAACCATCTTTATTTAGCTGAACATGTCCTGGTGTGGAGACTAATTTCTTTCATTCACTTCAAACTTCCACAGCATGGTAGCAACCAAAGGTGTGGAGAAAAAAAAAATACAGAAAAACAGTAGCTCTGAGAAAAGCACTAGTTGGATTACATTCTGGGTTTCTAATGTGTTGTCTTTGCTTGTGGATGACGCTTCTCTGTCACCAAGATCAAGTCAGTGTGAGACTCCAGATTTTTCTAACGAATTAGGTTTGTACCTGTTCACTCACATTCTTTTTGAGATCAGCAGTCACAAGACCATGCATATTGATTTTCCTGGGTCATTTAAAATATTCTTCCTTTCTCCTCTCCACAAGCCAGTCCCAGCTTTATGTGGAAAATACAATCACCAGAATAATGGCAATGCCCTCACACACATCGACCACGCCGGGCTCCCGCCATCACTAGGGCTCCACACTGGGTCTGTGGCCACCAGACGAGAGCTGCCAGGTCCAGCCAGGGCCCGAAACCATCTTCTTTGCCTCGTGAAAGAGCAAAACAATGCATCTGCGACTAAACAAACTTAGGATTCACCAGTTTAGAACTCAAATGAACTTTTCCCTGGTTCTAGGAGAAAAACGTTCAACGCTAGGAAATGACTCTTTGATGGAAGGGTAGACGATCTGGAAAAACTGAAGCCATGGGGCTGTCGGTGCCAAACTCCCACACGCTGGCTCTCCAGACACAGCCACACTCACAGTGTCACCGTTTGTAATTTGCTGCTGAATCTTTCTTAGTCTACCTACTAATTGATCCCATAGTCTGTCAATACGAGCGGGATGAGGTGAAGCAGGGATCAGTGATGAAAGGGACCTAATCTGGAGCTGAAACGAAGTTATTCAAACTGGGCCAGCCACACGAAAGGGAAACCAAAGATTCGGGTTTCAGTCCGCAGGTTCCACGGGAGGCTGGCAGCTGGCTGCCTCTGGGTTTGTTTTGCTGTCTCTGCAGTAGTTTCTGAGCTCCCCGTTCCCTGCTTGAATCCCGCTCCAAACCCTCGGAGTATGGAGCTAAGCAGGAAAGTCAGCACTGCAGACACGTTTTATTATGTTTGTCCACTGCTAACACACACGGTCAGCCCAGATTTTAGTCTCCCAGCCTCGTAAAGTAGGCACAAACTTCATTTTCCTGGTGTAACTATGGAAAGAAATGTCCCTGGGTAATGTTCTTCCTACTCAGGTCAGTTGGTCAGAACCCTGGAATAACAGAGAAAGCTTTAAATTAAAGTGGAAAAAGACAAAGGTCTGTGCCCGAGAGCGCCAGTTACTTCACCAAGATCATGCCTACGCTCTCCACTGAGTCGGATGTGACTTTGCTGTGGGCTTCGTTCTTGCTTGCTCACTTATAAAACTTGAAAAATGGACTTCTAAATGACAACAGTTCAGCACAAAATTCAAACCTTCAGGGTTGGTTTCTTCCTCCAGCAGACTGAGTCATAAAAAGAAAACTAAGCCCTTTCAAGAGCCAACACCCCCTCAGAATCAGTATTGTTCCCCCACGTCTCCGATTGCAGCCAAAAGCCACACCCAGCTCCCATTTGAAGAAACAGCTCAACATTTGCACATGGAATACGAGAACAGAGCCTCTGCCAGCAGTGAGGGGTACGTGATGTGAAACCCCTCCAGAGGAACTTCTGAGGAGTGGCTGTGAGCAGGACCTCGGATGCAGCCAAGCCCAGGTTCAGTGCTTGCCACTGTGTGACTCTGACCTTACTTATAAGGAACTTGCAATGGGGATGTTCATGCCATTGACCTCGTAGACAGCAGCCGCGAGAACGAAAGGACAAAAAAGAGGAGACCCGTCTGGAGAGACAGGCCTGACACTCAGCAAGAGCCCGGGGCACGCTGCTGCGTCTGGTCTGCTGCGGCAGGCAGCTCAGGGTCGCGCCGGAGACGAGGAGGCTCTCTCCTCCTCCTGCCTCTCCCCCAAGTGCTGGAGAGGCACATGGCTCTCCCCAAAGAAAACCCCAAGGAGGCACTGCCAGGGGAAGGGGAATATTCACTCAACCCAAATCCAGTTAGGAGGAAACATGCACCTTGTGATTTAAAACATTTAAACCGTCCACAGAGCAGTACACAGGCAACGGCTAGACACCTGCCCTCGCTTTCGTAGTACCAAAGGAACTAACGTTCCAGACCCTAACGTGACTTGTTGAAGGTCACCAAACCAGCTGATGGCAGAGTAGGAACTGGCACGCGGGTCTTGGGGTGAGGAGCTCAGGTCTAAGACAGCATCGGGCGTCAGGAGGAACTGACCTGACACCCCCGGGGCTCCAGGCTCACAAGGCAGCATCTGCTCCTGTCCCCTTGCCGCCAGCCCCAGCGTGGACCACCACCGAGAAACAGACTGGGATGCCCGCTGGTTCTGGTCAAAGTCCCATCCTGGAAGGCAGAGGTCTGAGATCTCTAGAGGGGGGCTTTGTCCTCCCAGGCAGCTCACGGCAGTCTCAGGGGCCCCTGAAACACACAATGGTTGGAACCTTTCCCAAGGGAGAGGGGCAGGGACAAAGAAGCTCAAGCACAGCCCTTGGCACTTAGGCCAAGTATGTGGAGGAGACAAGATTTATCTCTGGGTTCGCAGGACTGGAAAAAAGAAAAATCTTCTGCATGTCAATGGAAAATTCTGATTCCGTTGTAGGTATTGCACAAAGGAGTGAGTTACCAACTCTGAGGGTCGGGGGGAGGCCAGCTAACAAGCTGTCCTGGGCCTGGGGACGATGAGGAGATGTCAGCAGTGGCGGAAAACCACACTTCTTCATGTGTAAGTCAGGGAGTCATCCGAGAAGTGTGACAGAGCACTGACTGGCAGAGGACTCCGCACTGGGGCCCCAGGAAGGGGAAGGGCTGGCAGGGAAAACTCCCGCGGGAGGTGTGAGACCCAAGCTCAGAACTGACCAAAGGGCAGGCAAGCAGGGGCGAGAAGGGCGTCCTAAGCCAGGGAGTCGTACTGTAAAAAACAGGTGTGTGTGCGTGCTTGCGTGTGCATGTGTACACATGTATGCATATACATATATACACACACATACATAGATACATACGAATATATAATTGAGGTAAGAGTGATCTCCAACAGCACTGTACAGGTTTTAAGATTATACTTTCACATCGGGACACAGCCCCCACCTAGCGTCTCAGTACCATAGACCACCATTCAAATGACTCCCTTCCTCCCCCTTCCTCCCACTCCCCACACCCTCCCCTTCCCCACGTAGCAATGGCCATTCTGTTGTCAGACTCTCAACATTTGTTTCTGCGTCTTCATTTTTATTTCTTCATTTGCTTTGTTTCTTCACAGTCCACTTATGAGTGAAAACGTAACGGTGTTTGTTTTTCTTTCTCATTCCCCTGCACCCCCGCGCCAGGCAGAATCCCCTCAACGTCCCCCCTCATTGTGGCAAATAGCAAGACTTCATCTTTTCTCATTGTTACGTGTATAAGCTACATAGCTTTGATCCATTCACCTGCCACTGGGCACAGGCTGTTTTCCTATCTGGACAATCATGAATAATTCAAGTTAGTGATGCGATTTTCTCTGGAGAGACACCTAAAGCGGAATTACTGGATCATAGGGGAGTTCTCCTTTTAATTTTTCTACGGCATCTCCCTGCTGATTTTCACAGTGGCTGCAGTGATTGACATGCGTACTAACAGGGTACAGAGTTCCCTTTCTCTGACCCTCACCAGCACTTTCTTCTAGTGCTTTTGATGCAGGGAGGGGCAAACGCTGGCTAAAAATGACCAGAAAGTAAATATGCAATTCTTTGCCACGAAACATTCTCTACTGCAGATACACAACTGTGCCCTTCCAGCGTGAAGGCAGCTAGAAAAATAAACAAAGCGAGGGCCGTGACTGTGTTCCAACTTCTGCGAATCCTGCAACTCAAATTGCAAATAGTTTTTCTATTATGACATCTTCTTTTGCTTTTTAAAAATTCTTAAAAATGAGGAAGAAGTTTAAGCTGAAATTTTAAGACTTTCCCCTTGAAGGTAAATGGAGATTCTGTCAAAGTCATTTCAGAACTAGGAAGATGATACACATTTCTAAATTCTCTCCGACCCTCAGCACCCAGAGCTGGGATTCCGGGGAGAAAAGTCAGCAGCTTGAGACTCGACATCTAAGGAGGCGCCACAGGGAGAGAGCTGACACTTTCAAGACCTCAGAAGAGGGTGCCTCTTAAAAGCTGTCCCCTGCGTGCTCATGTGTCTCCTGCTGGGCAGGCCTTGCTGGCCCCTGCACCAGCAAGCAGAGCCTGAGCAGCACACTCCCCTCCGCCCGTGAAGCCTGCAAGCATGCGGGGACAATCCTGCTCTCAGCCACCGCGCCCAGAGCCAGGTTTGCGAAAAGTGACCAGGAGAGTACAAACCTTAGGTAGAAGCGAAAACAAAAAGCTATGCACCCTGGAGTTGGAGCCGAACTCGAGGAAAAGAAAGATAAATATTTTTTACTGGAAAGTTGTTACTGAGGGAGCCACATGAGAAAGACTGAGAATGAAATCCATGTCCAAAGAAAGCGACGAACAGGGTTCGCGGCACATTAAAATCATCTTTCTTTGTCACACTCGGGCTTCCACTCGTTGTATCTATGTCCACACTTGCTCTCTGTCACAAATTCTGTTTCTGACAGTGGACTAGACTGAGAGCCAGAATACACAGAGATTTCAATCAGAGAGAACAACCCAATTTAAAAAAGAGACAATGGATCTGAACAGACCTTTCTCCCAAGACAGACAAACGACCAATCCGTACATGACAGGAGAGCCACCATGAGTCCTCACAGAAAAGCAGTGACATAAGCAACAGGACATGGAGTGTCATAGCTGCCAGGGTGACAACCAGAACCACGCTCACTAACGCTGGTGCAGCTGCGGAGAATCTAGACCCTCGCCCGCTGCTGGTGGGGATGTAAGACGGTGCAGCTGCTTTGGGAAAGAGCCTGGCAGCTCCTCCCAAGGGTAAACAGAGCCACGTGACCCAGCAACGCCACTCCTTGATGGAGACCCAAGAGAAAGGGAAACTCATGCCCACACAAAACGCTCTGCATGGATGTTCGCAGCAGCATAGCCAGCGAGCAGCAACATCTCCGTGTCCAAAAGCTGATGACAAATAAGTAAAATGAGTATAGTCACCAAACGGAATATTATTTGGCAGGAAAAAAGGACGAAAGAGTGATACCAGCTACGATACAGAGGACCCTTGAACTGTGGCGACATCATGCTGTTAGGAGCCAGTGACCAAAAGGCCGCCTACTGCATGAGTCCTGTCACATGAAAGTTCAGGAGAGGTAGAGGGACAGATGCAGAAAGCATATCAGTGGATGTTTAAGGCTGGGAGTAGAGAGAAGGGCTGGGCAATGGAGAGTGGATGCTAAAGGTATAGGGGCTCCTACTGGGGGTGACGGAAATATTCTAAAATTGTGGTGCTGACTACACACATCCGTGAATGCACCTCGAATTACTAAATTGTGCCCTTAAGTAGTGACCTGTACAGTATTGGTTATATCTCAATAAAACTGTTTAAAAGCAGAAGAAACGGTGCATGCCTGTGTGGCTCAGGCGGCCTCTCCTTAAACTAGAGAGCTTTTCTTTCTGTTTTCTTGTAACTGCAGAGATGTGGAAGCCTAGTTCTCCTCACCTGTCCCGATGCAACCAACAAGGGGAAGCCGCCTGGTGGTCACAGAGCCGGCCTCTGACGCTTCCCAGTGGTGCGCTGCTCAGCGGTGGCTGAGCTGCAGAGGGGCCCACCTGAGTGATTCCCTCTTCTGTGCTCGGCAGGAAGGGCCAGGAGCCCCCAAGACCCACGTCCTGAATGAGACAGGGCCCTTAGTGATGGAGGAGGAACCTGTGCTGTCTTTAGGCACAGGTGTTCAGCGCAGCCTGAACCCCAAGAAAACATTAAGCTATTTCAAAGTCCAAATTGTGTCCAAGCTGCAGGGAGACCAACTTTGTAGAGACGGGGCTACTGTAAGATCTATTCCAGCCCTAGGCAGCAGGGCTCCCATGGATAAATGCTCACCCATAAAAGTTGCAACCTAGACGGGAATGTCGTCTCGGCTGGTCCCTTCACACAAAAGAGACGTCCCCTCTCTTTGCTAAGATGCAGTCCAGTTCCATTGGAAAGAGAATGTAGATTCCAGAACACAGACTCCAACAAACTACTTTTGTTAAGGTTCCGTAAATGTGATTGCTTTTTCATTTTCTCTGCTCGAGTAGAGACCGTTCAAAGGTGGACAGCAAAAAAGACATCGGTTTCAGCTTTCTTTTTTTAATGTGCAGTTTTTCTAGTCTGAGTTTTAAACAATGCAACTTGCCCTTTTGCTACGTGTCATACGTATCCTGGTTTAGTGAATCGTCTTGCAGCTCAAGGCCCGGAAATAAGCCAGCAGGGTCACAGGAGCCGGGGGCACCCGCCCGGTGTGCACGACCTCTCTTCCTCGCACGGGAACTCGGGTGCTGCAAATGACTCCAGCAGAGGCAAGGATGCCTTGGGCCTCCCAGGCCGAACGATCCAAGGGACCCGACCTCCCCAAAATTCAGGCAGGGAGAGAGTTTTTTAAAAGGAAAAGCACCTTGAAAAAACCTGTAACCTGGAGACGCTGGCCACTTGCCCCCAAATGCTATCTTGCGGAGCCAATAAACTGAGAACGGGAGCGGGGAGTGTGGCTGGGAGGCTTTGCATGTTTCACAAGCAGCCGGGAGACGCCGGAGCGTTAGTCAGTCACGGGTCATCCTCAGCAGGCCTCCCATCAGGCGCAATCTCCTTCTGCAGCTGTACAAACATAACTAATTGGGCTGTTTGGATAAAGCATACCAGAAAAAATGTTAATATGAAGCGAAGGAACTAACTGGACAAGTAACAGATTCCTGAAATGTGTGGGACCGTTCGCGCAAACTGCTGCCTGGTGGACTGTGTGGCCTGCGCTGTGGACGCCGCCCTGTGTGAGACGCCGCTCAGAGCAGAACCAGGGGGGCCTGGTCCCGAGGGGGCACGTGAGACAGAGAGAGAAAAGAGGCAGGCACTCTGCACCAGGGACCCCGCACGACTTCTCCTGGGCATTGCGTTGAAGCCCCATGCACATCATGGCTCCCAGTTTATGTCAGTGCATTCGGGGCAAAGAACTTAGACCCCTGGTCCCAGGTCACATTGGCCAGCACGTGGCAGAGGCAAAGCCACATTTTCAGTTCTGGCTGACTGACTCCAGAGACCGTGTTCCTGGGAGTGACATTATTCTTCTCCTCTATGTTTATATTACGCCTGCGTCACAGAGAGCAGGTAAAGGTAGGGCTGTTTCTTGCCCTTCATATTTTTACTGTCTGACTGGAGAACCAGGTTGGACACTCATGAAATGAACAGAAAACAGGAGCAGGATGTTAGGCCTATATCTTCAGATGAAGGAAGCAATTTATGTGAAGCTGAATAATTCATCTGTGCAACTCTAGAGAAGGATTTTCACCAGTCTTCAAATGTTAAACATGAAATGCTGAGAGAGGAGCATGCTCTAGAAAATATTGATTCGTTCCTGCACTGGGTGACTTACATGCAAAAGGGGCACTTTCGTGGGTTGTTATTCAAAAGTCTGGAATCAACACACACTGGCGAGGGTGTGGAGAAAAGGGACACTTCTGCACTGTTGGTGGGAGTGCACACTGATGCAGCCCCTATGGAAAGCAGTACAGAGACTCCCCCCAAAATTGAAAATGGAAATCCCATACAATTCCAGCATTCCACTTCTTGGTATTTACCCAAAAGACAAAAGTACTAACTCGCAGGGCACTAGCCCCCATGTTTACTGCAGCCTTAAATGAATCTCTGACGTCCGTGACAGCATGGGTGGAACTAGAGGGGAGAATGCTCAGTGAAGCGTCAGAAGGAGAAAGACAAACGCCAGGTGACCTCACTCGTACGTGGAACACAGGGAAACAAAGAAAAGGAACAGACTAAACAGAAACCAACCTTTGGACCTTAGCAATAGAATCGGGGTCACCAGTGGGGAATGCGCTGGGGGCAGGGAAAAGCGGGTGGGTCCAACGGACCGGCCTGGTAACCGGGTGGAGGGCAGGGTGTGTTTTCATAGCTTTGAGGAATGGGGAACCTGCACGTATGGGTTTATGTTATATATTACTTTGTAATGCAAAGAAACCTCAATACAGAACAAATTAATTTTAAAAAGAAAGAAAAAGAAAACTGGCAGAGAACGGGTGCTCTCTGAAATCTCCCTTAGGAAGAACAGAAGGACAGCTTCTGTGTCCCAGCTTCTTCTCGGGGATGCTAACACAGGCCACAGACCCTGGAACAGAAGTTTCTGGAACACAGGGTGACAGATGGGGGGTGAGCTCTCCCAGGCCCCAGACACAGAGGCAGCGAGAAGACGATTTGCACCATGTCTTCGGTTCTTTTGGCTGGAAAGCAACCGTCCCAGAGTCTCCGGCTGATAGAAAGGGGCCGGTCTGAGCTGGGGACCATGACGACTGTCAGAAGAGGAAGTGGCAGGACTTGCAACTGGAGCAGCTAGTAGAGGCACGCCCACAGGATTCTGAGCATGACACCAACCTCCCAGTCCTCGATTCTGTGTGTGAGGCTCTGATCATGATTCTCGAGCTATCTGCTTCCCTTCACTGTGCTGTATCTGCATTTCTGGTGTCGTGGCGGCCACCAGTGCAGGTAAACTGAAAACCCACTGCATTCTTAAGCGGGATGACACTGTTGTCAGTTTGACACTGGGGCTTGGGGAGAGTGGGCGAGTCAACACAGGGAGACAGGACACACATGCCTGAGTCATGCTCCTTTCTCACAAAGCTCGGTCAGAAGCGCTGGGGAAGGTGTGGGCAGCGGACACCACTTTGCTGTCACTCGAGTTTCATGAGGGACCAGGTGAAGATGCAAAAACAAACCCACAGACTCTTGCTGGGATGAAATGTTTATCAAATCCAGAGAGAAGGACCTGCTGGCTGTCACTTTTCAAACTGCCTCCCACGTCAACCTGACATTCCTCGGAATCCAAGCCGTCAGGGTCTTTAGGGGAAAGCAAAGATTCCAGACATGTCCCGACCAAGAAGCAAAGAGCTCAGTTCAAGCTCTTGGTTAACGGTTCTCAACTGCATAGAATCCAGAGAACTAAAACCTTTGGAAACAGAGGCACGCAATCCCCACCCTATAACTTGGACTCAGAGGACCTGGGGCAGCGTCTGGAGACCGTGCGTTAAGAGCACGAACAATCTCAGAGGGCAGCGGGGAGCACCGCACGAAGTCAAGTGTGCAAATCGCGTGGCCTCATGCCTGGTACGCGTTTTATGGCCAAAGCAGGTTAGCTGCCATGAGTCGTGATGGTGGAAGTAAAACTACACAAGTTACACTTCAACATAAGGGAGGTTTTTCTAGGCTGGGTCATCATCTACAGGGGCAGGCTGGAGGAGATTGTGAAGAACTGGAATGTGAGAGTGTTAGAAATAGTTCCCCAGGAAGACCAGTCGGAAGAATTCGGGCTGTTTTCCTGTTTGCACAGGAAAAGAAAGTACGGAGAAGACGGGTGTACTGGCAAGAATCAGGTCCAAGAGTGACCGGCCGACTGTGCGGCCTTTCCTGAGCAGGAGTCTTAGATCGAGTGGCCCGAGCCCAGAAGTATGGATGTAAAAATATTCTTCTTCTAAATTTCAAATAAAAAGCCCATATATCCTTCAATTACGAATATAGGCAACACATCTCAGCAGGCCTGACAAGAACCTGTGACTGTCACCAAGAGAAATCCCAGATATTTCCATGCATTACAGTTCTGGGAGCGATGCTAAGCTAGTGTGTACCCCAGGGTGTCCAAGACGGAGGGGATTCGCGGGACGCAGGACCTGTGGCACTCAAGGCCACAGCCCCAAGCAAACCCTCCTGCATTCATCACCACTTTGAAATTATGGTGGCTATCATATCGCTAGATGACAGTATTTAGTGTTAATAAAGAATTACCGACCCTGCTAGGTCATAATTTCAAACTATATTTCAATAAACGTGTACCCACATAATCTACGTCCTTTATCATGCTCTGTAGTTCATTGGACATAATTAAAAGCATTCACCAAATGACCAAATGCATCCACGGCACAAAAAATGGTTAAGAAGAAAGAAACTGGGAGCATTGGTTGGAAAATGGTGGAAACAAGACCCAAGTACTTAGGTCTTCCAACCTAAAAACAATGACAATCTTCGTGGTGGCACAAGACATTGGCATGTATCTCCAAAGAACTCAACGTGGTCATCAAGAGATGGAGCCGTTTTCCCACGACCACGACTCTCCTTCATTTCTCCACTCCTGATGTCATGTCTGTGTGTTGTGTCACATACTTGCTGCAGAATTAACTCCATCTTGATAGTTATCAGTTGGAGTAACTTCAGGTCTACTAGTTTCCAGTAACCACAAACGATTCCCTTAAGAACCATAATGGGGCAGAGTTTAAAACTTCCCATGAAGTAAAGCAATGCAAATTTGGATTTTAAAAGACCACGTTAAGGAAATGATCAAAAGAAACCCGAAGCCTTACCAGAGACCACCGGGCTGCTGACGGACATCGGCTCCCCTCTTGCGTAGCTGTTAAAACTGACAGATGTCCCGCTGCTCTCCCACAAGGCAATAAAAGACCGTTTCTCTTCTGATCAATGTGACTCCAAGCTCCCAGACCAATGTGACCAGACGGCAGAGCTCTCACAATGGCTCTTGTCCCAGTGTACACAGATTTCTTCACTTCCTTGTCATTTTTACAAAACCTCCTCACCAACAGAGTGGATCGCTCCTTTTTGTTTTTAAACCAATCTTCTTCTCCATCTTCACAATCATCAGGGAAATCCTCAAAATGGCCCAGAATGGTCCTGGCAGGTGGACTGTCGGTAAAATCCTTCCTGCAAAAGCTGTTGCTTGAACAGAGCATGCTGGCCTTCTGGCAAGAACCTTCTGAGCACAAGCCCTGCTCCTTCGGGGAGTCGCAATGCTCGCACCGCAGCTGCACATTCTTATTATCACAGTTATTTGCCAAGTCCCTCAGTTTACAAGTATAGGCCACGTAATCCTCTTTTTGCTCCTCCCCAACACCAGGCAGCGGGACACAGTTCCCACAGTCATCCAGGATCATGTTATTAGAGAGGGCACATAAAGTGTCTGACGCGCTCCTGTCAACTTCATAATGAAAGTGAAATAGCGCCATGTTGCTGTCAGGGGGTGTCCTGCCGATCACTGACGGATTTCCTAAGGGACAGATGCCCATGGGAGGTCCATCGAGTTCCAGTTGAATTCCAGGGAGCCCCTTTCCTTCCAGTGGAGAAGGAATTCCAGTTTCCACACACAGGCCCTCCTCTGCGACAGAACCGCACGTTTCATAAAACTGGCTCTGAGCGAGGCCACACTGATGGGTTTTCAGTCTGTCGCTGCAGTAAGTATTCAGGTTGCTGACAGAACCTGGCACACTGGCCTCCCTGCACTTTTTGTTACTGTTCTCATCACTCATCGCTGTCTCCCGTACTAGAGAGAGAATCTGGGGCAACTGGCTTCCAGAAGATTCTTCTTTCAGCTGGTTCACGTGGGAGATGGCATGAGAAGGTGGCTCTCTTTCCCTGGCAGTCTGAGCCTTTGGGACACTGATGTCTGAGAGATTTTCAGTCCTTTCATCTACAGGTGACTGAGCAGAGAGCACTCTTCTCTGAGCCACGGGCCTGAGAACAGAAGCTGCCATTTCTTCCGAAGTCATCTCGAACAATACACAGGTTTTAGCTATTGCTGTGCTTTGCCTCCCTGGTGATCATGTCAAGATATTAATAAAATGACTGATTATTAAAATCATCTCAAATAGACAAGTCCTATGAGAAATGAAGTGGCCATTCCATGTATTCAGGTGTACTAAGAGTGAATCAATGTCTCCACTTACACCTTCCTGTCGTGTGCAATGTGTTTTTCTAGATCAGGCTTCTAAGGTGGTAGATCAATTTTCTTTCCTCTGTAATTTGAAGCAAATTCTTTGGGAGATTTGTATTCAGAAAAACATTCTGCAATTTCTGATCCATCGCTGACTTTCAATTTAAAAATCCAGTTTGAATGTTCCCTGGAGGAAGAAGGGACAATGTTAAAGACTGTGGCACGAGATCATGTTTAATATGTTCATACTTCTAAGCTAAAGAAAAAGGCGAACCAACTTTTAGGAAGAAGTTTGGCAATCAGAAGTTAGTTTTAAGTTTTAGGTATTTATTTTCTGATTGAATATTTCAGAACTTCTCTTTTTAACCAAAATGGAGTAGTGGGGACCAGATTTATGCTCCTGCATAAACAACTGAAAGAAGAAAGAAAAAGAATGATTTTCAGACACTGGATGAATAATAGACAACACAGAAAAGCTGACAAACACAGAACAGCAATCCCTGAAAGAAAAAACGGTGATGATTCCTACAAATGCCCTCACATACAACTTAGAGAGTTTTCAGGCTATAAGACGGGAAAAAGGAATTCAGGTATAACTTCATCATGTACCTGGTTTCAAGGAAAAAAAGTCAAGAAATCAGTGATGCCAAGGAAGTTAGAGAAATTAAACTGAACAGAGAGGAGCAAGATTGGGATAATGGATTTCTCACAAGAAACCATGTAAGTCAGACCAGAGTGGAATAAATCTTTAACACACCGAAAGAAAAAAACAGCCAATTTAGACTCCTATACCCAGCAAAAATAGCATCCTCAAACAAAATGAAACTACGTCATTTTTAGACACACAAAAGTTGAAAGAATTCATCACTAGGAAACCTGTGTCTAGGAAATGATAAAAAAAAAATTCATCCTTTAAGCAGAAAGGAAATACTAGATATAAAATCTAGTTTTACACAAAAGAATAGAGTATGCAAAATATTAAATGTGAGTAAAGTTTTTCTTACTTTTAAAATCACTTAAGATAATTGATCATTTAAAGCAAAACATAGTGTATTGCGGAGTTTCTGAAAACTTCAGCAGTAAATGTATAATAATAGAACAAGGGTCTAGAGAAGG
The DNA here is from genome assembly GCA_004363575.1 of Solenodon paradoxus. Classification (NCBI taxonomy): domain Eukaryota; kingdom Metazoa; phylum Chordata; class Mammalia; order Eulipotyphla; family Solenodontidae; genus Solenodon; species Solenodon paradoxus. The sequence continues at coordinate 386,812 of RJWH01000827.1, forward strand.
GACCTGAGTATATGGGTAAGATGATTTTCTACATTAATAGGCATAACATAACTTAAAGGCAGGCTGTCCTAAGTTAAAGATGCATATTATCAGTCCAATGTAACCACTTTAAGGAAAGATGTAAGAAAGAAGTAGGATAGGAGAATCATTTAAAAAATTCAAATAATAAAAAAAGCAGAAAAAGAATAAAAAAGGATGAGGCAAATGGTAAATTTTCAAAAAGCATCTTTTCCAATTTTTCCCCTAAAAATACAGATAATTGTTAAATATGAATATATTAAATAAATGTTTTAACTCCCTTTGTTTTATCTGAATAGGTAATTATCCAGTTGAATGTCAGCATTCAAAAGTTTTCAATTTAGGTGCACCCTGGTGGAACAGCGGTTGGATCAATCACCTCCAAAGGGGCAAGCCATATCCCGCTGGGTTTGAATCCCGGCTCCGGTGGAAAACAACCAGTGCGAACAAAAATAAAAATAAAGTAGAACGCTTCTTCCTCCTCTGTCTTCCTGACAATCTGCCTACTCACCTTCATTCTTGCTGCACCTGTCCTTTTAAAAAAAATATATTCAGTGTATAAAAGGCACTATTTAAAAAAAATGTAGCCTCCCTTCATTCTCCCCATGATTGAATTCTGCTCTCTGCTGGTGACTGGAATGGGCTCCACATCCAGAATGAGTTTGCATATCTATTGAGAGAGAGGATGAACTGAACCAATTTCAATCCAATGTGGCAAGTGCAATTATAAAGGCTTACAAGGCACCAAGGGACCACAATCCTGTTCAAATATTCCATTCCTTTCTGATACAGCTGTTCTTCCCCAGGCAGCTTGGGAGCCTTCGTGCTTTTCTGTCTACACCAGGTTTGCCCTTCTTTTCTCTTTGCCACACAGATGTCTTTCCCCTTACTTCCCTTGACCTCTTTTCCGAAAGAATCATCACTGCCATTTCCTCCTCTTTACCTATGTCCCTCAGACGCAACAGAAACCCTCGCCTGCTCCCAGCACCTGCAGGAGGAAAGTCCACCCTCTCAATCAGACACCACACAGGAGTAATCAGCGACATCCTAACCCACCCCGCCTTTCACATCCTCCTTCCAACTGGGTTTCTTTTCTATTTTCTTTGGAAATGCTTCTATTCCTTTTACAGACAGACCCTCAGAGTTAAATAATTCAAACAATAAGAATAATTTACATCAAAATATATGTTTAATTTAACACAAATCTCACCACCTAGAGACAACCAGTGTTGATATTTTGAGGAAACTGTTTCTAGCATGCATTCTATCCATCAAAGTACAGATATATACATATATATATATATATATATATATATATATATATATATGGACAAAAATGTCAGATCATACTACACATGCTGTTTTATATCTACTTTGTAAAAACAATTTTATTGAAGGAACATTACATCATAACATTTTATAAGTTTAAGGTGACATCACTATAAATCCATGTCTGCATGTAACACACTAAGCTTACCACCACCTCTCCAGTTCTTCCTTTACTGTAAAATTAATCCTTCTATCCAATTTGCCCATCCTCTCTCCCTGCTTTTTTTAAAATTCAGAACATGAACATTTGATGTCAAGAGCTATACAGATAATTTTAATAGCTTATAGCACTAGTCAGTGTAAATGTCTTTGTTCTATTTTAGAGAGAATTTTCAAATGAAAGTTTCTGATGGACAGCTAACCCATCATGTCTTACCTATGAGGAGGGTAGTTTAAGAGATGCGTGCTTAAGTCTTGTCCAAAGCATTTTGCAATTATTATCTCTTATAATTCTCACTCACCTCTCCATGAGAGTGTGATGTTTTCAAAATATGCCAGATATGAAATCCCTCCCTTCAAGAACTGGAGCTTAATTACCCTCCTCTTGAGGGTGAGCTATACGGAATGACTACCTTGTAATATGTAGAATGTGGTGGAAGTAATCGTGGTTTTTTATGACCTATTCTACAAAAGTCATTAGGGTCTCCTCTTAGCTCTTCCTCTCTTGCTTGCTCTGGGAGAAATATTTACCTTGTTGTGGAGAACCCTCGTAGAGCAGCGGTTAGGTATCGCCTCTAAAGGAGCATAGGTCACATACCCCAGGTTCAAGTCCCAGGTCCAGGGAGGAACAACTAAATGACAATAAAATAAAAATGCCTCTTCCTCCTTTCTTCCTTCCTGTGTGCCTATTCACCTTCATTCTTGGCTGTACCTTTCCTTCAAAAAAATTTATTTTACCATGTTGGAAGGAGAGTTCTCTGTGGCAAGATCTAAGATCTCTTGTCAACAGTCACTTGAGAATCATCTTGGAAGTGGATTCTTCAATCTCAGTCCAACCTCAGACACTGCAGCAGCTGTAGCCGTATGCTACTGCTTGGCTGTAAGCTTACCTTCAGCTCTAAGTTACATGCATTAGTTCCACCCCTCCAAAATTCTTGACCCACGGCAACTGAAGTAGGAAGTGTTCACACTGTTTTGAGGTACTAAGTTTTGGGGTAATTTATTGCACAGAAGTAGATAACTAAGACAGGTAAATTCTATTTTTATGCACACTTGACAGATTAGAAACCAAAGCACAGGAGAGCCAATCCAGTTGCCGAAGATCATACCACTGGGAAATGGCATTAGGATTCAAACCCAAGAAGCCTGACTCCAAAGATATAAGCTTGACCACCAATTATATTGATCTTTATTCTATCTAGTCTGAAATCCCATGGATTTGAGTTTCTGGTGTCTACATCCAGTGCTTCTAGGAAGACTTTTTTTCCTTAGTTTGTCTCTGGAAAGCCACGGTTTTGTTTTGCTTCCAGCTGTTCTCAGGAATGAACATTATCACAGGGAGCTGACTCCCTACAGCACTGACTTGGCTTTATTTCAAGTCATTCTTGAATTCAACAAATATTTATCAAGTAGAAAATTAAATGAGGCAAGGATCGTGCCTTTTATTTTCTTACAAGTTAATAAATCATCAGTTAAGGTCCAGTGAAAACAGAACTAAGATCTGGGTTAATACCAAAGAAGAGCATTGAAAGCAGATGAAGGGCCCAAGGTGGAGATATCACGGAGGCTTTCCTGAAGATGACAAATGAGCTGAGTTTTGAAATATAAAAGGGACAGGTAAAGAGGTGGGGTGGATTTTTCAGAGAAGAGCAAATGTGGTTGCTCATAGAGACGATTGGGGTCTGATTTCGTAAAACAGAAATAAAATCACCTATTTCCTAGGCTGTGCAGCAAATGATTTGAAAACCAAAAGTGTGGGGCAAACTTTTGCAGTTCTGTGTCCGTAAATGTCTTGATAAAAGAGGACAGAAGTTCAGCGACTTGTTATACCAGTGACAGGGCGTTGAATTAACTTTGGATAGGTGAGCAGGACACTCACCTGGTCCACTTTAATTTGAAATTCAGTTCTACAACCAGAATCAACTCCTTGGAGCTCAGCTGCATGATCATGAACTGGTTCAATGGTCAACCCTGAATTGCACTTTCTGCTTCTCTATCATTGGGATGAAACATAAGTATTAAATGTCGGAAGTACCTGGGTGATCAGTGAACGCTAATTTTCTACCTACCTCTTCTTGAGCAGCCCTACCTTGTCTGTAAGAAAAGTTGGATTTGGTTAGCATTATAGTCAGCATTAGACTAGTGATTGAAGAAAATCTAAAGCACTGAATGAAGAACACAGTCTGACCGATTTGAAGAAAGGGATAGAAAAAATTCTTTATTTGCTAAGGTAAATAGATTTTTGAAGAATCTTGGTGAAGGGTCAGTCTGGGAGAGGTCAAAGGATATATGGGTTAAAATATGGTGAAACAAGAAGGGATAATGTGAAGGCAGCATTTCCAAGCAAGAGATGAAATGGAATGGAAAATGTGTCTAGGGAAAAGGTTGGCAAAGATGTACAGATATGGAGATACAGGGGGGAGCTGGAGATCCTAGTCAAAGCAGTAAGATAAGAAAAAGAAATAAAAAGAGTAAGAAGAATCAGGAGTGATGTAGAATAAGTTTTCAACCTTGGAATAGGGGATTAGCAGTCATGAATAAGATTGCTGATGAGTTTCCATGGCCTTAAATCAGGGGTTGGAAAACTGTAGCCTGAGGCCTAATTTTGACTGTTTTTGTAAAAAAAAAAAAAAATTCTTTGGAACACAGTCATTCATTTATACAATGTCTATGGCTACTTTTGCATTACAATAGTAAAGTTGATAAGCTGTAATAGAGACTACTGGTCCTTTACAGAAAAAGTTTCTCAAACCATGTACTAGATAAATGAGTTCATGAAACGCCTGCATAAAGCAAGAAAACTAATTGGGAGATTTAATAGCGATCATCATATATTTGAAGAACTGAGGAAAGATGTTGGTTCATATTGTTTCAAAAAGTAGACTCAAAGCTACGACAAAAAAAAAAAAAAATTATTGGGAAGGCATGCTTTGGTTTAGCCTGAAAAAGAATTCCCTAAACTTTGGAGATGTCCAACAAACGGCAAGCTATCTTCTATGGTAGACATCTACGGATGGTTGATAGAGGGAATTGACCACCGAGAGGCTCCGTATTCAGCACAGCAGGTGTTCAATATTTATTGAACAAATAATAGAGTAAATGATGGCTACCTATAATGGTTAGTTACCAAAAATAGTGGATAACACTCACTGAGGATATGCCATCTATTAGGCATGTTCTAAGCACAGTGTACATATTATCTCTATGATAATATGTATCTTTATGATAACAGTATCTATATGGTGGCAGAAGTTACTTATTGACCCCCAAATTTGTTCTTATTTCTCAATTATAGAATCGTTGAATTTTAGCCAAGCATATGGTTACTCTTTATTCAGCCCCAATTTCAGCTACATGCGATCAAGTGACAGCTATTGAGACACAAGCTGGCACAGTGTACAACATCTGGGAAGTGTCCTTGAAGACAGAGCATGTGCCCTTCTCCTCCCTCTCTGTCCTTCTGCTAGCTAGAGGGAAGACATGATGGCTGGAGCTGGAGCAGCGCTTCTATACCATGAGGTGACCATGAGAATGAACATCCTGAAGAGCAAAGAAACAAAATGGAAGCTTGGATACCTGTCTCCTGGACTTGGGAGAAAGAAAAACACAACTCTAATTTGCTTCAACCATCACCATTTTAAGTTTTCGACAGTCACTTGCATTCAAATCATTTCCTAATAAAGGTGAGTAAGTCTACCATCACTTTAGGGATGAGGCTCAGAGTAGAGTAGATGAACGACTCATCTAAGAATAGAGCTGTTCTTCCTACATTCTACCACCACAGAACGTCATGGTGCATAATATAGCAGCTACTGATTATTCAGGATCCTTGAATGGACTGAGGGCTTCTGAAGAACAAAGGCCTTGCATCTTTAAGCTTAAGGAGTTTTAGAGATACTCTCCACCCTTCATTCCTCGCACAGTCCTCCCAGAGTGGGACTCAAGAGACGTCTGACTGGCCTTGCCTTCCACGGTTACTGGAGCCAATTCTTGTCCACTGAGACCTGGATTAAGAGCTTCCAGGCTCCCAAATTCTAATTTCCTTTCATTTAACTCATCCCATACTATTTTCAGAAAAATATTCCCTAAATGCTGTATTTATCACATCATTCCTCTTCTTAAGAAGGAACAGCGTTGCATTATGTAGTGTAGTCAATACAAACTATATCCTAATCCTCAAGAATATTATCAATCTTTTTTAAATTCCTGCAGGGCACTGAATGAGGATAGGCTTGAATCAATATGTCAACTTGGAGAAAAATAACATCTTAATGATACTGAGGCTTCTGATCCATAAACATGATAGCTAGCACTAGTGCTTACTCTCCATATGCATACGTAATATATACACATATAGGAATATATGCATGCATAAAGCATCAATGTATATATACATATAACTTCTTTTGTCATAACTATTGTGTTGTGATATAGACATTTTTGCATAAAATAATATATGATCTCTTCAGAGCTAATATTTAAATTGAAATAACTATATTAAAACTGCTATGGACATTTAATAGTGTCTTCAAAATACAAGAAGCAAAATGTGCACTAGAATGAAATTGAATTTAAGTAATCAGGTAAATAATGCTATGAATGTATTCTTCATTGATATGACATAAGGTGTTAGAGCTGAGCTGACTTCTCAACTGTGATACACACATAAGAGCAAACTTTGAAAAAGTGAGCTTCTGCAGATGCTGATGGAAAGCGATCCTGTCTTGACTATTTTCTGCAGATAGTGGCTGAAAGGGCTGCACAGCCAGGCTGTTTTCACAATGTGTGCAGCTTGTAACAAGCCCCCCAGCTGAATTCTGTGCACTTGCAGGAGGCAGAGGGAGGTGAGTATGTAACTGGCCATGTGGTGCAGAAGTGATGACAGAGACACAGTCCCAGGAAGTCTGCAGGAAAGTCATGTCATGCACTCTCTGAATACAAACTCTTACTAGATTATTAAAGAGAAGGATTTCCTCACGATTCCTCAAATTCTGACTCATCTGGAACCTTTCATAAAGGTGCTGGAGAACCCCAGGCAGTTAGAACCTGAGAGACCATGATGCTGGAGCATGGGGACGCCCAGAGGCGAGAATCTGACATTTGTTGCCAGTTTGTTCCACAAAGAATTTGCTGGTTTGGTGGAGTGACTGTTAGGTTCGTTGCCTCCAGTCAAGTGCAGTCCACATACATCCCAAGGACCTAGGTTCACATCCCAGGTCCAGAGGGGGAAACCAAGATGGACAACTAAATAAAAATAAACAAACTCTTACTTCCTCCTTTCTCTTTCTGCATGCCTGTCTACTCACCTTCATTCCTGCCTGTAACTTGCCTTTAAAAAAATTGCTGTTTTGAAAACAATGGCTGAGAGGCTGAGACATAGGCCACTGGTTTATAACAAAGGGAAATAACTCAGGAGCGGGCAGATGAAAGACACGCATAGGGCATGGTTTGGGGAAGTGGGGAGGAGTTTCCATGTCCTCTCTGAACACAACACTGTCTCTGAATGTCCATGTATCCACCAACCTGAAAGATCCACCCAAAGCTTCTTTAGTTCAGTAACAATTTGCATCTATCTGCCTTGCACATCTTTTATTTGATCTGTTTCTACGTAGTGCTGCTCTTATAGATAGAATTATTTTACATTTCATTTTCCAGTTGTTTGATGCTACTATGAACAAGTACAATCGACTATTATGTGTAGACACTATAACTTATATCCTTGCTAAATTTGATATTACTTGCAGAAAATATTTTGTAAGTGACTTGGAATTTTCTCTATATGCCTCCATGTCACCTTCAAGTAAGTTTTCTTTCTTTCCAAAATATATGCTTATTTCTTTTCTTGCACTGGTTAGAGTCTCTAATTGGGACTAGTTTAATACAAGTATGAATAACACACATCCTTGCCTTGTTCTCATTTGGAGAGAGTATTCAGTACATCGCGGTTTAATATAATGCCCACTGCGGGTGTCCTATAAATAAATACCCTTTATTAAACTGAGGATGCTCCCTTGTTCTCCTAGTTCGTTGGATTTCTTTAAATAACAAAGGAGTTTTGCCCACTGCACTTTTTTGCATTGAGATGACTATATGCAGTCTCTCCTTTAACAGGTTGACATGCAAACGGATGCTGATTTATTTTCAACTATTGAAACAATTTTGCTAATTTCATGAAAAATGTAAAGGATCTAGGGCCAAAATAATCTTTAAAGAGAGAACCAATTGGAGGGCTTATTTCAATTAACTTGACTACTATAAAGCCACCGTGATGTTGGCAGTATATTATTGGTATAAGGATATAAGTTTAGATAAATGGAATACGGTCCAGAAATAGGCCTACACATATATGGTCAGTTGGCTTTCAACAAAGCTAGAAAGGTAATCCTATGGTGACAGGATTGTCAATAAATGATGCTGGATTAAAACAGAAAAATTCAAACATCACACCGTACACAATAACTAACTCAAAATGGATTACAGACCTATACACAGACTCAAAAAAATAGAAAACAAATAGAAGAAAACACACAAAAAATCTTCATGACCTTGAGATACAGATTTTCTTAGAATACAAAAAAATGTTAACCATAAAAAATTAAAGTGAAATGGACTAATTAAAATTTAAATTTCAGTTCTTCAAAAAAAAAAAAAAAAAACCCCAGAAGAAACAGAAAGATAAGTCACAATTTAAAAGAAAATACTCACAGTACATATGCCTAAATATTTCTTGCGTGAGAATATAAAAAATAAAACCTCTTAAAACTCAATAATAAGCAAACAAGAATCCATTTTTTAATGGGAAAATTTTGGTTTTTGGCTATCATCTGCACCCAAATTTTCCCCTAACGAATAAAGGTGATGTCATACTATTATCACAACCATTTTATGGTTGCTGCTCAGAGAATTTGAAAGAGCAGTTCATTCTTTCCACATTTCACCCCAGATACAGGCTTGAACGGACACTTCCCAAAGAAATATTCTGATGAGTCCATCAACAAAGCACCATGGTGGAGCCACGGAATTTCTGTATGAATCGAAAGAACCTCAACCCCTTCCCCATACTGTGCACACAAGCTAACCAGGCAGCTGGGAATGGATCACGGTCCTAAAAGCAAAAGTTAAAATGATAAAACGTCTCAAAGAAAACGTAAGAGAAACTGTACACAACCACTGGCATAAGCAGAAATGTCTTAGACAGCACAAAAAAGCAAAACAACTGATAAGCAGAAGCCCATCAAAATATAAAACATCTGCTCTGTAGTTTCAAAAGCCAAGCTCTACAGCATACGAATCTAACAAAGGATTTGCATCAGAACAAATAACAATTAACACCTAATAACAAGAAAAATGACCGCTGTATTTAATGGGCAGAAACTTGAATAAGCACTTTACAAAAGAAGTAGCAGTTAGGTCAACTGTCTCTGAAGGAGCTCAGTCCACATACCCCTGGGTTCGCTTGCTGAGTCTCGGAAGAAGCACCAGTGTGAACCACTAAACAAAAATAAATAAAATGCTTCTTCCTCCTCGCTTCCTGCTGCCTGCCTACTCACCTTTGTTCCCGCCTGCACCTTTCCTATAAAAAAGAAAAATAAATGACCTACAAGCAACAGATATTCGACATTCTTAGTCATCGGAGCAATATCAGCTGAAATCACAGTAAGATAAACATTCCATGCCCACTGGAATGTTTGAAGATAAAACAACCAGGCATATAAAAACTGGCCAGAATGTGGAATAACAGGAATATTGTGGTGGGAATGTAAAATGGTACAGCCACTTTGGAAAATGGTTCGATAGTGTATAAGGTTAAACATTCATTTACCAGATGACTCCCCAAATTCCACTTACAGAAGAAAAATAAAAGCAAACATCCACAAATAGACTTGCACGCAAATCTTTACAGCAACTTTATTCATAATGGCCCCAAACTGGAAACAACCCAAAACTCTATCAGTCGATGAATAAACAAACCGTGGCATATTCCTAAAACAGACTAGTGCTCCGCAGCGAAAGGAATGACCTCCTGATTGGGTAACACACATGGGTGCGTCTCAAACACTCGGGCTTGTATGGAAGAAGCCACACGCTGAATGATTCCATTAATCTGAAGCTCTGGATCTCCGCTGGCCGTTACAGTAGGCACAGACCACATGTGGCTGTTTTAATGTAAGCCAAAAGAAGGGTATAAATCAAGTAGAATTAAAACTTAATTCCTTGGCTTTACTCCCCACGTCAGGGACCCAAGCACTCAAAGACACGAGCCTAAGAGGCGACCACATTGACAAGAGCAGATACACAGAGCACGTCCATCATTGCATAAAGTCCTACAGGACGGCGCTGTTTAAAACACCATAGCTAAGCTATGGAGAGAGAATCAGGTCAGTGCTGAGCAGGGGTTGGTGGCAAGGGGTGGGGAGGGGAAAAATTTATAAAAGTATAAAAATCTATTTTAAAAATTCCAAAATTTAAAAAATCATAAAAAAAGCACTTTCTGAGACTAAGAAAAGTACTCTCTATTTTGACTGGGTTGGTGGTGTTCATGCAACTGGATACTTGGCCCTGGACCAGCTTTCAGGCGGACTATAGGCTGCTCTTCAATCCCACCTCTGCCCGGAGCCAGGCGCGCAGCGGACAATCTCCCAGCTGTCCATGACACTGAATACGGGACAGGGGACCAGTCAGCCTGGGTTTGGAGCACCCCCACCCCTTGTCTAAGTTGACCTTAAGACAATTCATTTGACCTTGTCAAGGCTTACTTTCTACCTGTGAAAATAGTTTCTCGTGCGATTCTCCCAATAATGCTATACAATGAGAATCAATCAAAAATAGTACCTTTTAGTCTTGTCATTATAAAGGTGTCTCCACAAATTGCTTCCTGATATAGGACCATATCCATTGCTTTCAAATCACCTCCCAGGTCTTTAATGATAAAGGCTCAATAAATATTAGCGCACTTATTGCTTTGCATAGAATATTTATATGCATGTGAGCCCTTAACTCATCCAGTGCCCGTGGTTTTTTTAAGTGCTACAAGCTTACTGTGCAAGGTGTCACATAACTTGGCAAGACACAATCCTTTTCGACAGTGAAATTATTCATTATGACAGAGTCATAAAGAAAAACTTAGGCTAAGAGCCAATATCATAAAATACCGACATGTATAGTCCACAGTGTTAAAAAGAGGGGGCCAAATTCAATGTGCGTGTTCACTGTACAACAGATTAAAAAATGAAAATACAGGTGGCAGAAATCTGCACAACTACGTCACCCGTGAACTCTTGGCGGAGAAAGCCACAGTCTACGGGACTGGCCCCGGGAAGAGCGCCCAGGGAGACACGGAGAGACTGAGTCTTAGAAGCTGCTGCTTCTGTTTTTCAGGAAAGCTGCGGGCAGGAAAGAAGGCGAGCAGACGCAGGCGGGAAGCGAGGAGGAAGCAGCCTTCTTATTCGTCTTATGTGGGTTCTCAGAGCCTGGACGAAAGGTGACGGCGGCCGGCACGTGGAGGTCACCGACCCAGCGGGCTCAGCGAACTTTACAGAAGCAGTAGAGTCCCTGGGGTTACTGGAAAACTGTCACAGTAGGTAAGGTCGCGCCTTTTGGAAACCTTGCGTTCCCCACCCCCCGTGCATCGGAGATGCACCGACAAGCAGTCATCCGCCACCACTCAGCTGGCGAAGCTACAGTGTTACAGGCAGTTTAATTAATGGACACAACATCAACACGCCCATTCGTAACCTTTCTTTCAAGCTGGTATCCTACAAGTCACTCATCAATTAACCTAATTGTCTTTCCAAGGAATTAAAAATGCATGCGGTGAAAACTAACTCACTCTGCAGGAGAGAAACACACAGAGCCGCTCTGCCACCCTGACACCGTCTCACCTTACGGGTGCGCAGACGGAGCTCCACGCAATCCAAACAAGAGCCGATTCAGACACCCCCCGCAAGCCGCTGCCGGTCCTGCCTCCCGCACTCCCTCCCCAGTCTCAGATTTTCACGCACACGCGCAAGCATGCACGCACGCGCACGCACAGACACACACGCACATGCATGCGCATGCACACACGTGCACACAGAGACGCGCACGCACGGGACATGCAGAGGCACATTCACGCACGTGCACGCAGAGACGCGCGCACAGACGCACAAACATGCACGCACAGACACGCACACACTTGCACGCACATGCACGCACACACATGCACGCAGGCGTACGCAGACACATGCACACACGTGCACACAGAGACGCACGCGCACGCACGGGACATGCAGAGACACGTTCACGCACGTGCACGCAGAGACGCGCGCACAGACACACACACATGCACGCAGACACGCACACACGTGCACAGAGACACGCGCGCACACATGCACGCGCGCGCACACACACACACAGAGACACACACACAGACCCACGCACACAGCCCTAACAAATGGCTGACATTAAGTCCACACAGTTGACGCATACGATGGCCACAGTGAGCCGTTTTCCTGTCCATATTCACATTGACTAGGTAACATCAGGGAAGGACTTCAGAGGCCTCCGGTCAACAAACTTAAAAATATTATTCCTGCTTCCCACTGATGCCTGCCCATGAAATGGAATTCTGGGGGGAAGCCGTAGCCACCAGCTGACTCTAAGGCTGATGTCATCCCACCTCCTTGTTTTTAGAACTTCGTAAAACGCCAAGTTCCTTTTAGCTGTTCCTCTGATTTCTGGCCGAGAAGGCAACACAGGCCGGGGGAGACCAACGGTGGTCCTTTCTACCTGATGGGAAAACTAATGGAGACCACACTATGTTTGTGTGAGTTTGTTGTCGTAAAAATTTGTTTCAACTGCAGTCTATTAACTGATACCTTAGCACCTCTGCTATTTTTCAGAGTAGCATCACCCAAAGTTGTAAAGCTGTGTGGGGGTCCTCCATCCAAAGCCCAGAGAGGTGATCTGACGTCCACTACCAGCCTCCAGGACTTTCCTGAGACTGTGACAGGGGTGGCGGGCAGGGGACCGAGGGAGGCTGAGGGCCAGCAGAGCGGGCAGGGAGATGCACGGGACATGGCCCACTTCAGGGTCCGGGGGAGTGGGTGCCTCAGCACGTCACCTCTGTCAGACAAGGCAGGTGACCTCTAGCTGGAAGGCAGACTACAAACAGCGGATGCAGTTCACTTCGGACCTTATTTCCATGATCAGCTGTGATTTTTATGCCCAGTGTCGGAGATCAAAAAACGAAGCAAGCTTTAGCAAACGTATTGCATCACCTTCTACGCTAACTCTGTAATAAATAACATGCTATCTTTTTCTGATTATAAAAGTAATGTGCATTTACTACAGCAATTTGAAGATAGGCTAAGTCAAAAGTAGAAAAGATAAGAAGATCATTAGGTAAGCCCTAAATTTGTTAGAACTTCTTTTTCAGTTTTTCTCTCATAATACCTATCTTTTGCAGAACTGAAGTTATAGTGTGTCTTCTATTTTTATCCCGCTTCGTTTGTTTACTGTTGTATTATCTAAAGGAGTAACTTTGGGACAGAGTCAGTCCTATACAAATATGAGCAATGCCTTCCCCACTGTTCTAAATGTTACTTTCAAAAGGAGGAGATGATGGAAAATCACATGCCCTGCCCAGCTGAAATCGCGGGTAATCTCACCTGCTGGCTGTATCCGTAAACACTGCCCTGCCCTACAAATACAGCAAATCCAGATGCTCAGTGTTTCACCCGAGGCTGGACAGCCCGGGGGTATGATTCACTCCCTCACTTAATCACTAGGTATTTTCTAAACACCTCCTACGTGCCGGATCCTGTGCCCGGCAGCAAACACAAATGGCCCATGGAATTGCTGGGTCTAAGTGAAATGTGTGAAAAGGCTACCTGCCAGGTTCGGGAGCTTTTACGACACTAAACTAGGTGAAAGGGAACCGGGCTGGAGGGTGACCTGATCAAAGCAGTTCTTCCAGTCCACCAGCTGGATTCCCAGCTCAACCAGTGGTCGAGTCCCCTGCTCCCTGGGCCCGCTATCCGCCCCCACTTCTGTGCCCTGTCCGTCAGGCACCAGCCCCATTCATCCTTCCTTCTGCAGAGCCGTATTCTTTTCAGGAAGCCTCTGACCAGTGGCTGTGCCTCTCACTCTCAAGCTACTGCGGCACCATCCAGAACCTTCTCTAGATCCTTGTTTCCAAGCAGGGGTGGTGGGAAGTGTCCGCGCAGGGGCCTGAGCTTGCTTTTCTTTATTATTCCCCACATGTAGGCAAGCCTGACATGCCCTATAAAATCACCTAGCCATCCTGCTCCAGGGCGTCTCCAGGTACACCCATCTCTGATACGCTTTTTCAAGGAAGACATTGTACCTCCCCACTTCTGCAAGCATTGTTTTTCCTGCCCTGACTCACCACCTCAGTTGCTTTCCTGTAGTGATGACACCTCAGAAAACCAGGACTGTGTAAAGCAGTCACATGTCACTCGTGTCATAGCAACACCTGTGACCTTCCACGCCTGGCACCAATCTGTTCATTACCCTTCCACCGGCACAGCGACTTCAGCGAGGTGCATGCAATAACCACCAGGTCCGAATGGCCGAACGAGTGGTTCCCAGGAAGGAGCGGGAGCAGGAGGATGGGCCAGTCAGGTGGAAAGAGGGTCAGTCACACGGTGAAGGGTAAAACTGGGCTCCCAGGGTCGACCTTAATGGAACCTAAACAGACGACGACCGTGTATAAGGATGTGCAAGTGAAACCTATATAATGCTACTGCAATGTTCCTATATTGAAAAATTAAAATAGAAAATAATGGGCAGCAGGGAGAAGAAGCAGAGGAAAACTGAGGATCAGAGAAAATTTAGCAACCCACCCAGAGTTATTCAGCAAACCCTGGCGAAGCAGGTATCAGGCGGCTGCCTCCCCACAGCACGTCTTCTCTGTCTTCTCTGCTAATGTCCTTCCCCGCAGGCTCTTCCCAGGAGGCCAGAAGCAGCCACTCTCAGTGAATGCCAGCCCCGAGTCAGGGGGGAACTTCGGAGTCCACCCCACTTCCCCGGGGGTCCCCGGCCCACTCCTCAACTTGCAGATTACAGGTCGAATGTCACCTTTTCAGTTTGGCTGTGTCGACTCTAAAGCAGTCACTGGCCCTCTTTTCTATCACTCTCTGTAAGAGCGCCCTGTCTGATTGTCTTCCAAGCATTTGCCAGGCCTGGAAATTATATTTATTACTTATTTGTACACTAGCCACTTGCTGGTCTCCCCTGACTAGAAGCGGAACTTGCTGAGAGCTGGGAATGGCGGGTTTTGCTCACGGCCACGTGCCCAGGAGCTGCCGGAGAGACAGTCGAAATAAATAACCGAATCAGCCTCTGTGTTTCACAGCACAGAATCAGTTCCTTCGGCCTCCCAAGGTGCCTCGTAGGAAAGGCCACTGAGATCGGACGTGCCAGGGAGCGCTGTCACAAGAGCATCACACACCAAGTGGCGTCATCTGTGAGGACATGCAGCCCTGTGTGTGCGCCTCCGGGGTCTCCGCTGTGCCTGGGCACCGCCCGGTGGCCCTCCTTGCGTCCCACTCCTCGGCAGACTTATCTGGACTCTAAAAATGATGGCGCTCCTCCTGTAAAGCATCCAAGCAGAATGCAACCGAGTTATGCACCACAAGGCAAGGCCTCCAGCGGCCTCCTCCCTGATGGGGCTCAAATCACCAGAGGCTGCTGGCAAAGCTGAGGCGCTGCCAGGAGGGCAGACCTAGAAGAACCAATGCTCCCTGTCCTGGATCAGCTACGTGGACCGAGTGGTTAGTGAGCCGGGCCGTGCGCTCAGCCCCCGGAGACAGCGGCGGCTCTCAGAGTGGAGTGGGACAGGCAGACGCTGAAGCAGACCCTCAAACGCGGCGGGGCGACCCCTGGGGTCAGGGAAGGCTTTCTAGGGTGACTGACACCTAAAGTGAATTTCCACTGCAGAGGAAGAGTGTGGAGCGCCAGGTGGTGGCAGTTTGGGGTATCATTGCTTGAGGGTCTGAGTGCCAGGGGCCGAGGAGGAAAGGAGCCGGGCTGGCGGACCTAGAGAAGTGGGCAGGTCGCAGTTGTGTCTCAGACACTCGTCCATGGACACCATGTGCAGATGACCCACCTACTGGTCCAGTAGCCCAGAGGCCCGTCCAGAGCGGCAGGGGCAGAAACTGGGGTAAGGTGAGCCAGACTTCCCCGGGCAGCACACAGGGAGGACTTGATCTGGGAGAAACAGGTTGGGAGAGAGACCGAGTTCAACGTGGCGGCTGTGTCGCGTGGGAGATGCAGGCCTGGAGCTCAGGAATGAGAAGTGAGCCACGGAAAGTTCTAGAGTCACCGATGCACAGGCAGGTCTCCACTCACGGAGGTGGGAGTTCAGCCTGTAAGAAGGCCGGACATCTATGGAGTGAACAAGGAGACCGCTCACAGGAGACCCTGCTCCCCTGACCAGCTGCTATCCTGTGAACAGCCTTCTGGGGACGCGTCGCTTCTTCCCAACCAGGAATACTTCTCTACACCTCCCACGAAGCCACTCCTGGCCTCGCTCCGCACCAGGAATCTCCAGCCCAGGGCCCCCTCTCCTGGACTCACGCCATTTAAGAGTTGGACTGAGACCGCTGCTTCTGGGGAAGGACATTGAAAATGTCACCTGTTGGTGTCCTGTCTCTCTAACTGGGCACAGAGATCTTTGATGGCAAATCCTGGTATAAAATTAGGAATGTAAGTAAACATCTTCTGCGAGCAGAACCAAAGAACATAACAAAGCCAAAAAGCAACAGCAGAGCCTGACGGGGACTATTTACGCCAGATAAGTCTGAATGCTTCCGTCCATACGACAGTCAGCCATGTCCTGGGCATTCTCCCAAGGGTGCCCCCAGCCCCTGTCCCAAACAGAGCCACTCAAGGGGGAAATGTGCTGCTCTCCACGTGCCTTCTAGTCAAGTCCTTGGAATAGGCCACCTTTAGTCCCA
Organism: Solenodon paradoxus; assembly: GCA_004363575.1. Lineage (NCBI taxonomy): Eukaryota > Metazoa > Chordata > Mammalia > Eulipotyphla > Solenodontidae > Solenodon > Solenodon paradoxus. The sequence continues at coordinate 403,278 of RJWH01000827.1, forward strand.
ACAGCTCTTGCTTCCAGAATTCTTCACACTGAAACAAATTTTCTTCAAGAAGGAAGAAACAGCAATGAGAACATTTTGCTTGCAGAAAATTTCAAGCAGAATCAACCAAAGTTTCTTCCCATCAGTCAGTTCTGAGTTTTAATCAAGCCCTTTCAACAATATATTGCTCAATTTTACAACTCTAAGTGATCCCTCGCTTATGATATTTTATACGACCCTTCCGTAACTAAATAAATGTTTGCAATACTGAGAAAGGGCAAGAGTTTGTAGCATTGTGTTTCGAAACTGTCATGGTACTGCCTGCATTACTGTCTGGCTCAGGTGGGCCAGATGGGCATCTTTCTCAGTAGCAGCCTCCATCAGCCACACTCACCTGGGTTCGAATCCCAGGTCCAGGGGAAACAACCAATGTGAACTAATAAATGAAAATAAAAGTGCTTCTTCCTCCTCTCTCTCCCTGCCTGTCTACTCTTCTTCATTCCTGCCTGCATCTTTCCTTAAAAAAATTTTTTTCAAAGGAAAAATTATCTCAATTTCGGAAAATGAAAAGAGGAGGAAAAAAACTTAGACGGTCATGCGCAAATGTTCATAATTACTCTAGATGGTAGAATGACAAATGATTTTTAATGTTTGCTTACAGTGCTTTTCTCTATCTGCCAAAATGAACTTGTTTCATTTTGCAATAAAGAAAAATTGCTCCTTGAGAAGACTGCAAAAATGATAAAATAGGGAAATGCAAAAAAAAAAATGATAGAGAGATTTGTTCATTAAGCAGGGACAGGTATAAAAAAAGACAAACGGGCAAAGAACACAAATAATGAACCAATAGGAAGCCTATGGATGATATATGTGTTTGTTTCTGGTAATTACAAAAAATGTATTCCTTTTACAAAATACCAAGTTTTGCTTCCCAAGCTGGCAAAAATATAAAATGAGAGATATCACAAAATGGGTATTTCTCACATACCACTGGAAAGATCACTCTAACAAAATTGCATTTTGGCAATAGGTCTCGGGAACCTTTAAAAAAAGTTCTCTACTCTGACCTAGTAACAGACTTCTAGAACTGTGCTAAAGAGCTAGAGATCCAGATACAGATATATTCAAATAATCAACCTCTAACTGTCGGGCGAACAGGCGATGGGCGAGCCCTCCTTGGGACACACGATCTCATGAGGCTGAGCCATTGACATCAAGGTGGGGAAGCTTTAATACCTTAGTGAGAGAATGCTCAGCAATGCATCCAGGGCCCAAAATTCTGTACTATATATTTACAGTATGATCTCAATTTTGTTCGAAGCACACAAAATTCCCATTCTGCGGCTCCCGGCTCGGTGGCTTTGGTTGAATTGGTTGAACTGAGTTGAGCTTCTTCAATTCTAAAAGCAAGATGGTGACCCTTGAAGCCCTTTAGTCCAGCCCCCCAATTTTCATTATTAAATGACAGAACATTTCATTAAAAGGTCATCGACCCATGATAAACACATAAATAATATCTCAGTTAATACTTGAAAGACAAATTTTAGTTGTCAAATAAAATTGCTTGGAGTTAAAGGTTTTTAAAAACACATGTGTCTCCCTAAACAGGTGACAGACGCAGCATGGCTAGAAGTAAGCACCCTCCCTCATCCTCTGCAAGTAATTTGGTCTGGGCTTGCCCTCCTGCGTCAGGGACACATTTCACCCGGTGTCGGCCATCCATGACCCGGCCCTGCTGAAGCCGGGCCCCTTCTCGGTCAGCAAAGTGCGATCAGAAACCTAGATCCTAGCGATGTCGGCGAGAACACGCTGCTATGCTGTGCTGGTGGCCCAGGGCGGCCACTCGGAGGAATTCTTTTTGCAAAGCGGTGAAGCAGTTATGCAGAGTTCAAGAATTTCTGACCTCCTGCTCTTTAGAGTCAAACAACAGTGGAGCATATTTCTTTCACGACTGCGAGCCATCCCTCCCACGGTGAATTTTAAAACCCCACAGGAGGTGCGAGGAAAGACAAGCCCCCAACACCGTAAAGCTGGCTGTTAGGGACTAATGAGCCGGTGGAGGGGCCTGGACAGCAAGAGGCTCAGGCCCCAGCCGTTCACAAAACTGCAGCCCAGTGAGACGTCTACTCTGCCCTTCATCCAAATTCATTTTGTCTTTGGAGGCTGGGGGAGGAATAGAATCGCAGGCACAGTCTTTCACTTCTATGAATTTTGCCTGAGACTGACAAACCAGGCCTTTAAACGGCGCCTCCAGGCCAGTTTTCCGAGGTGCAAATTTGTTCATCAATGAAATCTGAGTTCGTGTTATGAATAAAAACAAATGCTTTGAAACTTCCCTTAGAAATGACAAGAACTTGAAACAGCTCCAGTGATATCCGCATGAAATCAAATCATGTTGTAGCCTATTTTCACCCCAGCTGTGTACAGCATGCACTTGGTCACATGTGCTTTTCCCAAAGATTTTCTTTCCATGCCCTGGATTTTCCATAGTCAGTGATATTATAGAGCTGAAACCTGAAATGAAGTCATCACAAGAGACTCTCCCCTTGCTTCTGCCTCTTTCTTCATTCTGACTCCGCAGCCTGACTGCTGCATTCTAACAGCAGGCCTGCTTCTCTAAAGCCACACAAATGCACATGAGCTCGCTGGTTTTGTCACAGCTCTGGAGTGTGCACACTCAGCCCCTCGGGAGGAGACCCTGCAGTGGGTTTACAAACGGAGCACACAGCACCGGGCTGTCGGCAGGTCACTCAAAGTCAGCAGCAATGGCCCCTCGAAGGAGATCACCACCCTGGCCAACACTTCTGATCTCCCTACCAAGCTTAGTTATACTCTGTTTATGTTTTGTTTTGTTTTCACAGCTTCAGCAGGAGTACAGAGTATACAAGTCTGTATTACAGCCCAAGCATCTCAGAGAAGGGGCAGGGAGGGACCTGGAGTTTCGCTCTGCCCCTCCCCGTCCAGGCCCCATGGAGGGCAGGCTGGGAAAGGCCCAACGGATCTCAAAGCAGGGAAGAAACCCTGCTTCCTGGCAGAAGGCGGTGAGAGCTCAGAGGCTCAGAGGAGCAGCCCTGTGCTGCACCGAAAGTCACCTGGGCTCAGGTGAGGGCACTTGGTGGCAGCCGAGCAGAGAGAGGAGACAGAAGAAAGGTCCCTGGCGCAGCCCCACCGCAGAGATGAGGCTGGGTCTTCTGCCATTCCTTTCGGGGGCTCAGCAGTAACACAAAGCACCTAAGAGCGAGTGTTTGTTGGATTCTCACTGTATCAGGCCCAGGTCTAAGCTCAGGGCAGAGGTGAAAGAAATAAGCGCAATTATTATTTGAATGTAAGTCCTAAATGAATGGACTCATTTACTAGGCAGGCGTGACTACTGTCCCTCCCAGTGTGCAGATGGGACGTTTGGCCGGGGTAGGTCTAAGGTCACCAGGGCACAGAGACGGCCTAGAAGTGCTGGAGCCAGGCTGGCGAGAAAAGCAGTGAGCTGGCTCCAGGTCCCTGTCGCACTGTCCAGCGCGACTAGAGAAAATGCAGTGCTGTTTCCAGGGGCGGGGTCTCAAAGTCCTCTCTGCGTTTCCAGCTGTGAACCCCGCTCCGGTGCAAACTCCAAGCAGAACCTCCATCAGTCAGACGAGGAAGGGCTGCACCCTGGCCTCCCACGTCTCCCTCTCTCGGCAGAGGCCACATGCGCTCTGGACACAGTTTGAAAACCCCGGTCCCAAGCCTTCTTTTTCCAAAAGACGCACTGGAGAGTCAGCAGAGCTCATGGAAACCGGCACGGCAGCCCACCCGCGGCAGCCCACCCGCAGGGCGAACGAAACCACACGCCGGCGCCCCAGGGCGCCTCACGGCCAGGCCCTGACACCAGCCACCTCCAGCCTCAGCCGTGGAGGGGCTGCAGAGGTGGAATTCAGGGCTGGAGCACAGGCAGGAATGAGGCAAATCCAATAAACAGGCAGAGGTGGGGAGCAAAGCCAGCAGGGCGCCAGGGCCAGCGGTCTGCGGCGGAGCCGGTGGCTGCAGACCAGAGGTGGGACACGCAGCACGGGCGCCGCTCCAGAGCCAGTGTCCCTGGCGGCAGCCTGGCCACACATCTCAGAGAGCGAGCAGAACCCACACTTACCAAAGACTCAGCAACCAGTTCTGGGTGGGGCGGGGGAAGAAAAACAAAACTCTATCACCCTCCTGCTTGCCCAGTCAAATACTGCCTTTTTCATTTTTCTGGAGCACTGGGCGTAGTCCACATACATCCCAAGGTCCCGGGTTCAAGACCCAAGAGGAACCCAGGGCACGGTGGGGGGTGGGGAGGGACAACTAAGATAAACAACTGAATCAAATAAATAAAGTGCTTCTTCCTTCTCGCTCTTCCTGCCTGCCTGCCTGCTCGCCTGCATTCCTGCCTGCACCTCTCCTTGAAAAACAAAAAATTGCCTTTTCCTTACATTTGATAACATACCATTCAGTAGCTGATTCCGCCAGGCTCAGCAGACAGAAATGCTTGCATCTGAGTGTCCTGTGGGCAGCAGAGAAATTCCAGACCGCTGGATTCACCTCACAGCTCAACCATGTACTAGCTGTGTGACCTTGGCCAAGTGACTTAACCTCTCAGTGCCTCAGTTTCCTCTTCTGTGCTATGAAATAATAAAAGTACCGAACTCAGAGGGTTGTGAGGATGACAGGTTAAGACATATTAAATTCCCTGGACAGACTAGCAAAGCTTCCACTAAATGCTGGCTCTTTGTGTGTTCTTATTTTCATTTCACTCTGGACCACCTTTTTTTTTTTTTCTCTTCCACACTGTATTAGTTTCCTTCTGCTGCTGTGACAAATTATCACAAGTGCACTGGCCTGGACAGCACGAATTTGTTCTCTCATGGCTCTGGACGTCCCGAGTCTCAAGGGCATCGGCAGGGCCGCGTCCCTACTGGAGGCTCCTGGGAAGAATCTGTTTTCTTGACTTTTCCAGCTTCCAGGGGTGGCCTGCATTCCTTGGCTCCGGGTCCCTGCCTCATATTATCTCTACCTCCTACTGGGGACTCAGATTCTCTTGCCTTCCTTTATAAGGGCCCTTGTAATTCGAGAAATCTTGTAATCCGGAAAATCCCAGATACTCACTCCTTGCCTCAAAATCTTTGCAATCACATCTGCAAAATCCCTTTTGTCATGCAAAGTTGTGTATTGACAGGTTCCAGGAATTTAGACCTGGACACCTTTGGGAGGCCAGTGGATTATTCCATCTACCACCCAAGCCTCTTTAGAGCCCAAAACCACAGACTGGTGAGAAGTAAGTGCATGCAATTTAGCCACAGCCCTGAAACTTTCTTTCTTTCTTTCTTTCTTTCTTTCTTTTTTTTTAAGAAAGGAGCAGGCAGGGATGTAGGAGAGCAGAGGTAGGCAGGCAGGCAGGCAGGAAGAGAGGAGGAAGAAGCACCTCACTTACTTCATTTAGTTGTTCATTCTGGCTGTTGTCACCATCCGCACTCCCAACTCAGGATGCAAACCCAGACAAGTGATATACTGAGTATAAGCTCAGAAGATGATATGATGATACAATGAGCTTGAGCTCAGAAGATGATTTGCGATATACTGAGTATGAGCTCAGACATGATATGATATAATGAGTGATGCACTCAGATGATATGATGATCTAATGAGTGATAAGCTCAGAAGATGACATGTGATATACTGAGTATGAGCTCAGAAGATGACACAGGAAAGCTCAGTGGTCAAGAGAGTAGACTCAGGAGCCAGTCTGCTCTGACCTAATCCCACTGCCCCATCTCCACCTCTCCTCCTGGGGACCCTGCAACTGGACCCCTGGCTTCTCTAAGCCCCCATTACTACCTCCCAGTCCTTCTCCAGGAGAGCCATGCGCCCTCATGCCCAGCAAGCTTCCCGCTTGCTCAGGGACAAAGATGTCAACCCACTGTTGGGAGGAAAGCAATGTGATCAAACAAACCCACACTCTAAGCTGGTACTCCTTTTCCTGGTTTCTCCCTGCCTCTCTTTCTGCACCTAGCAGAGAGAAATCAATGTGTTCTCCCAGACATCCCCCTGCCCCAGCAGAGGTCGCCCAGGCAGGCAGAGGAGGAGCCCAGACCAAAGCAGTTGTTGTGTCAAACATGCTACTTGCCAGCTAGGTGTCTGGAAGCCAGGGACTGTCAACACACCGAAACACAGAGCAGCCTTGTTCTGTGCAAATACCTCTTCTTGTCCACGAATAGGATATTCTCCCTGGTTTCTGCTTTAGCAAACTGAGCCATCATGCACAGTTCTTTTCAACCTTCCTTTATTCATTTGAAAATCTGTAGTAATTAGGTGCCCTGGTGAAGCAGTGGTTAGATCAATCGCCTCTGAAGGAGCACAGGCCATATATCCCTGAGTTCCAGGACTGACAGGGGTGGGCGGGGGCAGGTGACAACCAGTGTGAGCAACTAAATAAAAATTTTAAAAATAAAATGCTTCTTCCTCCTCTCTCTTCCAACTTGCTTTCATTCCTGCCTGCACCTTTCCTTTAATAAAAAAAAAAAAGTTTAGGTAACAAATTGTATATAAAATACATTTTTAAAGCATACAAGAAAAGTCCAGAGAAGACTGTGACTAAGAACAGTCGCACAGAGAAAAAGAAAAGTGACCATTATCACTGGAATCCAGCTTCGCCACAGCCCAATTGAGCATAGGAATTTTTAATGACACAGGTCAACTTTGGCACCTATCCAAGGAACTTACATTACTAGAAGGACTGGGAAGGTCGTCCCTTCAGCTCTGTCTGACCTCTTACTTGGTCCCAAGGCAGGAACCAGAGATGATTATTATGCGTGGCCTCTGGGTAGAGAAAATGTGTCCCCCGGGGGTGGGGGTGGGGGGTCTGTAAACGAGGGTCCATGTGAATGGCTAACACTCCAGTTTTCTCTGTTTTTTGAAGAACCAAAATCGTCTCATGTAACCCTGACCCACACTTACATCCAGGGGACCTCCTAGGTGTGAGCACTGTGGGAGGAAAGCCTTAGCAGGGAAAATGGGACCTCTAGATAAAAAACTCATAAAGAGCGGGGACAGGCTGGGCCAGGTAAAATGCCCTGGGTAATCGGAGCTGGGGGAGGGAGGTTCTTTGAGATCAGCGTTTCCCAGAAATCCTCCCACAGTGTGAAGAATGGTGGCCACTTAGAATGGTAAGAGATGGGGGAGGAAGGCCCATTCGCTAGAGGAAAAGATGTTCCATATGACAGGTATTCTTCAGACCTATTTTCAAAGACATGTCCTCCTTGGAAAGACGTGCCATCCAGAGACAGCCTGCCGCCCCTCTCCACCCACGACCACAACAGGCCAGTGCAAGCATCTATCTACAGGGCCCCTGCATCCACATTCCCAGAGAGGGACTCCAAAATTCTCCTCCTCCTCAGCCTGTGCTGTGACAGCTCTGTGACAGTCACCCCACCCTCTGCCTGCCAGCAACTCCTACAAAAAACACAGTGACGCGCACTCATTTACAGGAATTCCAGCGACCTATGGACTGCCTGTGCAGAAAGCAACACACAATTATGAACCATGTGCAAATACGGCTTTTACGAGGCGACTCCTACTTAACGTCTGAGCAGGGAGCTTACTATTTTAAATGAGGCCAATGACTCTCAGCGATGAATCTTTCTCATACAGAATAATTGGTGGAGTCAGTCGACCCAACTGTCTCACGGTTTAAACACGAAGCGATGGGGAAAAAGCCGAAATATACACCGTGCCTTTAACAGGCGCCAGGGCAGAGGCGCTGTCGGTTGCTCGTGATGACAGTATTCGAGGACGAGACGCTCAAAGACAGTGACTGTCCTTAGTTGCCAGTGAAGGGGACCCGGTCGCAGACTGTATTTGCTAGGACTCTCTCTCGAGCGCCTTCCCTGAAACACTGCTGCGCAAAAAAAGAGAGCGGCTACCTGTCCCCGCGCTGGCCACCTCGCGCCGGCGGTGCGTGCCGGGCCCAGCAGACGTCCGCCGGGGCGCGAGCGCATCGCGGGACCGACCCGCAGCCCCGCGGAGTCCCCGCCGCGGCTCTCCCGGGCGGGGGTCCCCGGCGCGCGGCCGCCTCCCAGCCCCGGGGCCGAGTCAGGGGCGCGGACTCACCTCTGCAGTCGCTGCGGCCCGTCGGCGGCGTCCCCAAGGGCCGCGTTCCTCCGGGACCGCCCGCCCGCCCGTCCCCGCGGCGCGCGGCGCCCGGGCTGCTGCGCGTCGGCCGGAGCGGACGCCGCGAGCGCGGGCCAGGCAGTGCCCGCAGGCAGAGGGGCGCCCGCCCGCCGCCCGGCTGTGCGCGCGGCCCGACGGCGGCGCGGGCGGCGGGGCCCCCGCCTTGGGCTGGCCTTCCCCAGAGCCCGCCCGCCGCTGCGAGGCCGCGAGCGCCGCCGGGGCCGCCGGGCAGGGGAGCGGCCTAGCCGGATCCGCCCCGCTCGGCCGCGCGGAGAAGGCGGCGCCCGCGGACACCGGCCGGGAGCCACCTTGGCCCGGGCCCCGCGGGCTGGCCGGGCTGGCAGGGCGGGCGGGCCCCGGCGCCGCGGGGGCGGGAGCTCCGTGCGCCCGGGCGGCGGGAGTTGGGTCTCGCACCTGCCTCCCTCGGGAGACCCCCGGCGCCAGAGGGGGAACCGGGGGCTCTGGCCGGCGGGTCGCTTGACCTCATCGACTCGAGTCCCCGGCAGCACCAGGCCTCCAGTCCGCTGCGGCGTCCCGTCGGTGACCATGTGCTGAGCACCGCGACGCGCCCAGCGCTGGGGCAGACTCGGGGAGATGGCCCTGCTGCCGCGCACACCGGCCGTGGGTCTGCAGACTCCGGCCGGCTCGTTCGTGGCCGAGGAAACTGGGACGCGTTGCCGCTGCCCGAAGCGCGCGGAACCTCTCCTGGCTGCCCTGCAGATTTTATACCCCGTTGGGAGTCCCTGGAAAGCCGGGGCCTGGAGGAAACTCAGAGCAGCGTCCTTCAGGAGCCTTCAAGGGCTCTCTCCTGCCTCCCAGACCAAGCCCCACAGCGATGGGAGCCCACCCAGTATGGCCTGGTTATTAGGGGCCGCCAACTCTGTGCTTCTCCCGCTCGCACTCCTACCTGGGCTTACGCTGCACCCTGAGCTCCTCCCTGACCACCCCCTCCACTGACTTCCCCCTGCTCTGAGTTTGACCCTTTCTTGCAGCTTCCAGGCCTCTTAAACATGACCGCCCCGCCTTTGAGTCTGTAGGGCACTGGGGAGGCTGCAGCAAGAATGCGCAAGATGGCACCCGGGGATTCTGGGTTGAATTAAAGTGCCAGCCTGCTCCCCAAACGCTTATGCTGTTTTCTCACCACGAAGATTTTAATGAAAATCAACATTGCCTCCTTCCTTGAGCGTTGGTTTTGGAAAGGTCTCTGCAGAGGACTCTGAGGAAACCCTTTGTTCATTGAGAGTCCGGAATCTCAGCGCTACAGCAATAGGGAGGATGACCTACTGCAAGCCCAGCCTCACGCTGTCCTGATGGGTGAATGGAGGGCAGGATACAGAAGCGTCAGTGACGGTACACAGGTCGGCTAGTTCATGTATGATACAGTTTTCTATTGTGACTTTATTGTCACTTAACAGAACGAGTACTATCAAACATCACCAGTCATCTAGCACTCCCGGACTTGAATTTTTTTTTATAAAGAAACGAGGCCCATGTGAATTGACTTGGTACAAACCGGGGGCTGCACAGACCGTCAGCACTGAGCCCTCCCAGTGAGTCACCACCCGTAGGTCCCTTGGGCAAGGAAGTCTGAGTGTGATAACTCACAGTGCTCCGAGGAAGCACGTGGAAGAGAGCAGCTTCCCCAGACCTTTGCAGAGACAGCAGGTCCAAATCAGTGTCCTTTGCTTGCCCCCTGGCAGAGGTCCCTCTCTCAGTGAGCCTGCAGGAGCCCCGTCCCCAGGCTGCCTCACCGCATAGGAATGTCTGAGCTAACAGCGCTTCCAGAGGGCTCATTGCTCCTCTGAACAGCACTGCTCAGACTTTCTGGAGATTTTCATTCACTCCCAACCTCACCAGCAGTTGCACACAAGTTGCCTTTTTTATGCCCTGCTCTCTGTTCAGTGAAACACACAGACCATCTCAGGGGAACAAAGGCTCTATTCAAGGCTTTCGCAAAAATGAGGCACCGAACCTCCACTCTGGGGGTTGCTGCCAGCCATTATCTGGAGGAAGAAAGCCTGTCAGATAAAGTGCTGCAAATTCGGGGAGCGCTGGACAATTTCCATGGAAAAGTTCAGTCTTGAGAAGCTAAGTTCTGCCTCTTTGTGTACGAGACCATTTAGCGCAGTCAAAACAACAAAAACAAGGCCCACAGGAGATGAGGCCAAGATTTCATTTACATACAGCGCACACCGAAATGCAGGAGGAAGCGCACATCTCTTTTGAACCCATTACATAATAGGCTCCACGTGATGGGAATTGATTTAAATATGCAATGATAAATGTTGGTGCTGGAGAATTTAAGCTGTAAAGTCCTTTTAAGAAATGGAGTCACCTCCCTGCTTTCTTTCCTCCTCTCCCATCCTGCAACTTTTTCACATGGGGGAGGGGTGGTCTCTGACTTCATGGGTGTTGCTGCCAACGGGAGGCCCCCTACCCGCTACAGCACATATTACAGGAAAAAGATGGCCCTTTGCCACTCTCAACAAACCAGCCATCATTAACCCATTTATCCCCAAACCTGAATGTTAGGAATTACGGAGTCAGCATAGGCACCTTTGACAAATGTATTGATCTTTGTTAAACAGAATGAATTGCCAAGCAGAGAAATCTGCTAACAGACGTGGGCAACCTCGAAAGCCAGGGAAGAGCTGAAGGGACAAGTTAGTCCTAGTTTAGGGCTGCCATTTCCTCCCATTCAGTCACTGCCCCAGGTGGTATAGTAGGTTTACCAGCTGTCTGAAAAAAGGCCAGTGAGTTCTGATGGTGAATGAGCTTTCTAGAGTCCTCTCATATGTGAAGCCTTTTGAAATCAGTGAGAAACAGTCAGTTTGATAAAATAGAGATAGCTCTACATGTGTGAGATGGTGGAGAGTGGGACTGGAGGGGTTGGTGGGAACAGGGAGGGAAGCATGGAAAAATGACCCTCCCCAGCCTTCTCAGCACACTGGCAGGCAGGCACAGACGCAGGGGTGGGGCCACAGGGCTGAAACTCAGCTCCACCCCTGAGGACAAGCCCTTGGGCAACTGACTTCCTCTGGGTGCCTCATCTCCCCTTCTGCAGATGAACCCCCAGAGTTGTTGTGACGATCAAATGAGCTTATATGCAACACCGAGAACACATAGGAGCTTGTTAATTAGACAAACAAAACCTAGAATTTGTTTCACTTATAGTCACGGTGTTCAAAAGTCATGATCCCTTTGAATACTGCAAATGCCTGGCTAATATTTTGAGAGAAAATTCATGCCCCTCTCCTATTTCTTGAAATATTCTCATTGTAACATCTGGTTCAGGCTTACTATCAGCAAAAGGTAGCTTTAGCTCAAATTGTCTCCAAGAACCATAACTAAAAAAATATAGAATCATTCTTTTAAAAAAAATGTTTCGACTCTGCTGGAATCCCAAAGCACGGGCATCGGAGCTGGAGAGGTCTCTAGAAATCGTTTTTAAGGTTTCTCGTTGTTCTTAGTGACCAAAGTGCTCCTCAGAGGAAGAGAGCTCTGATCTGATCATAAACTCAAAGGGAAAGACTATTTACTTGAAAGCCGTCTCTTGTCTACAAACTGCTGAAGTAAGTCTGTTAGGAAAACATCTGTGTGGGTGACTGCGTCCTGTGAGTGCCCGCAGGTCATACTGCCACCATCTCAACTACTTGTCCTGCTGGAAAATGGTAACAAAAAATGTAATGAAAGCTTCCCATCGTGTCATTCATTCACTCATTCTAGAAATAGGTAATAAACACCTACCACGTGCCCGGGTTCTAGGTACAGAGATACCGGAGCGTATACAAGTCGACAGAATTCCTGCCTTCCTGGTGCTTATGCTCTGGTCGGAATAGATAGATGATAACTACGTTAAAAAAAAAAAAGAAGAAGAAGAAAGTAGAGAAAAGCATGCAGTATCAGGGAAGAGGCTGCTTGCTGACACAAGTACAGCAGGGAAGGAAAGCAGAGTGCTCCAGCCTGGAGAGATGGCAGCTGTGTATGGGAGAAAGAGTCAGATCTCAACAAGACATAATATTTGAAGTAAGACTTGATGGCGGTAGAGGAGGATGGAAGATGCTGCCTGGTTTTCCTCCAGTGTCCATCCTCCATTTGTTCCTTTTGTTTAGAAAGCTCCCTCCTCTCTACCTGTTTCAGGTGGGCCCTCGTTGCTCGCTGTCTTCCCAGCCTCTCAGGCACCTAGACCTGGTGAAATTCCAGCAGACGGATGGGCAGGGAAAGCAAGTAGGCATCATCCAGTGATGTCCTTGAAGAGGAAGCTGCTTGCTGCTGAGTTCTGCTCGCCCTTGAGCACTGACAAAATCGGGGCCAGTGTTGAAATCCCGAGAGAGAAGCCCCGTGTACAGGAGGCAGAGCGACCCCCGCAGCCCTGGACCACTCACGTTGAGACTGCTCTGTGAAGCCGAGGGAGGGATTGGTGCAGCTGGGAGAGGTTGCAGCGCATGGCTTTGTTGAAAGGGCTGAACTAGTGGAAGAGAGAAAAATGGATAATGCCGAAGAGAGAAACATGGTGTCCCATAAACGTGTCCATGAGTGCATGAGAGGAGGTGAGGCCTGGTGCTCATGCGGAGTGGATGGCGTTGGAGCGGAGCACAGACAGTTTGTTTAAAGAGCCGAGAGGAAATATTGTATTTTTCCGGAGTGCCCGCAGAGGTGTTTCCGGTCCCACAGACTTTTTCAGCTCGCTGCCATGATACCCGGTGGAGTCTCACGCTCCTGGAGGCTGTGAGCAGCCTCTATGTCTGTCTCACTTAACCAGTGGAACACGATGTGAGGACACAGCATGGCCACCAGGGTGTGACATGAAAGTGGACACGGCTCCTACTTGGGTGTCTCTCTCCAGAACGCTGACTAGGGACACAGATGCCATGTTGTGAGGAAGCCCAAGCCACGTGGAGATGCCGTGTGCCCTGCTCCTGGCAGTCCCAGCTAGGATCCCAGTTGACAGCCAGCACCCAACCTGGACGTGTGAGTCAGCATGAATTCCAGGCCCTGATGCAAGTCCTCCCAGCACGTGAGGTCGACAGCCAAACCCCTTCCACCCTCTGTCCAAATGGCAGGTTTGTAAGCAAAATAAATGTCCGTTTGGAAGTAATTTACGAGAGAACTTTAGTGACTGAAACACTAGGTGTAGATATCAGGAAGCGGGTAGAGTTGGTAAAGGCTTGTGAAAGTTTTCTTCTGCTTGCTTCTGTTTCCCCCCCAGCAAGCATCAGTAAACGTCCTCGGGGAGGGTGAGCAGGGGCAGAGGTGCGGCAGCTTGAGAGAGATGGTATGAAATATGCAGAGGGTAGTGGAAGAGCTAGCGGACTGGAAATACGACGCCTGGGAGCACGGGCTCTATTGTTCGCTTACATGGAAAGTGAGCCCTGCCATTGTGAGTGGAGATTTTTCTTCAGACAGGTTTCGATGCAGGGATAGATGAGAAGGGGAAAAAAAAAATGGAGAAATTGATTTAACTCGTGCTGGTAACAAAGCAAGAAAATAGTCAAGCTTGAATGCACATCAAAGGAGTATGTATAATGATGGATCATCCAATTAAACCAGGAAAGGAGAAGAGTGAAGACCTGAGGCTAATGAGAGGCTGGAAGGAACGAGCCCTACTGTGCACATGACTAGGTGTTTTAAAGGCAACACACCTTGTGTTTATCTGACAAAGAACATGAGGAGGCGCTACAGTAATTTCACGTGAGAGATCACGAAAACCAGAGCTCAGGAAGTTTAAGTGATGGATCCACGTTTACACAGCTCTCTAAGATTTCACCCAGGCTGTCAGGAGAGCCATGCTCTGAGCCCAGCCTTCCAGGTCATCGGAGTTAGTTTCTTCCCTCCACAGTCAACTCACCTTGCTTACCCTGGTACCGGTCCGTCCCTGCAAGCCCTGGGCAGTGACAGCCTGCAGTCGCTCGCCCAGCAAAGCAGGAAGGACTGACCATTTTCTACCGTCCTCTGCCACTTTCCCCACTGCCTTCTCTCAACGGTCGGTCCTCTTTCAATATGTATGGCACTGGAATATTCCATTTTTCCCCCTGTCTTCACTGAATCGTTCTCCCTACCTCTTACCTTCCTCTCCGGGCTATTTCTGACATTGCCTTTGAGGCGTTCCCATCCACACACCCCTCCAAGGTTGGGACACATGATGCCTCTCCGAGGGCAGGGGGTTTGCACACTGTGTCCCTAGCAGGAAAGATGGAACAGATAGGGTCTCAGGAAACCCAGAAGCCATCTCCCCAAAGTGCCCTCCAAGACTGCTGGACCTCAGCTGCCTGCTAGTGAGGTGACACCTCACCCTCTAAGTTCTTCTGAAATTCCCTTTGCTGATGACAATGTTTTCTTTGTCTTCTTCCATTCTAGGCTGATACCTCTTTTCTTCGTTCTGATTTTCCAGAAACAGTTCCCACCCTAGGCTGTCTCTCTCAGCCTGACAAAGACATTGCAAGCAGTGTATGCAAGAATATCCCCAGAGCGCAGCGTGTCTGAAATGTGTCCCCAACCTGCCCTCTGGCGTGACTGAACCTGGGCCTAAGGTCCTGTTTCGCTTGTGACCCCTCCTCTCCCTCCTGCCCTCCCTCCTGTCCTCCCGGTGCTCCCCACGTCTTTTCTTCAAACCACTGCCTCTCCCACCAGCACAGTTTGTTCGTGTGTCTATTCAGATTGTCTGCCTATTTTGGAGTGGGCGCTTTGCTTTTTTGTTGTTGAGGTGTATGAACATTTTATATAATTCAGAGATTAAGCTCTTTTCTGATATATGTTGTGAAAATACCTTCTCGCATTCAGTGGATTGCATTTTGTTTCAATGGTGGCGGGATGGGGGTGGGATGGGGGTGGGGAGCAAGGGAAGGAAGGAGGAGCAAGATGGTGAGGGGCACTCGAACTCTGGCGGGGGCCGGTGTGCAAACTCAGACTCCTAAAAAGCAATGTAAACAAAAGAAATAATGAAACCATTTTTAAAAGCTAAGAATAAGAGAGAATTTGATAAATTCGACTTTCACCATTACCCTGTATAACCAGAAATACTGTTAATAAAGTTACAACAAAAATCCAAAGACTGAGAGAAGAAAGCTACAGCATATGCAGCAGACCAATTATTATTCTCCTTTAAAGAAAGACTTAAAATAAGTCAGAAAAATAGAAAATAGACAAACGATATGAAAAGCTAAGTTACAGAAAAAATAAACCCAAATGACAGTAAGCATATGAAAACATGCTAAACCTCATTTATAATTTGGGGGGAAAAACAGGTACTTTTTTCAGATGAGACGGTCTCTCTGCTTAGTCAGTTACTTAGTCAAAAACAATTTAAAATCTGGCAAAAATAAAGGTTAGAATTTGAAGACATGGGAATTTG
Organism: Solenodon paradoxus; assembly: GCA_004363575.1. NCBI lineage: Eukaryota > Metazoa > Chordata > Mammalia > Eulipotyphla > Solenodontidae > Solenodon > Solenodon paradoxus. The sequence continues at coordinate 418,780 of RJWH01000827.1, forward strand.
TAAAGTCCTGGCGGGAGTGTTAGCTGGTACAACCACTTAGAACAGCTGGTCCTGTTAAAGTTATTGACACCCTCATACTACGAACTCCACATCTGTGTCTTTATACAGGAGAATTTCTGCATATATACGTAAAGAAACAGACTGTAAGTTCTTTGCAGCCTTGTTGATAATTGCAAAAAAAACCCTAACAAACCTGAATAATCACCTATTGGGTCACGTGTTAACTCATTTGGTTTTCGTTGGCTCATTTGACATAGGTCAAGTGGATGGATTGATGTACAAGTATAAAATGGATCTATCTCCGAAATACAGTGTTGAATAAAAAATAGAAGTATCAGAATGACAGGTACAATATGATACAATTACTGTACATTTCAAAACAAACAGAAGATGATGTCTGGTTCTTGGGCACATAGGAACAACAAGTGTAAAACCTGGGCGTGCGACCAGGAACTAACTGATGTAGGAGATTTTCCTTTAAGGAGGTAAGGAAGTGAAACGTAGGGAGCAAAATCTCTCCAACTATATCTGTAATGTTTTGGTCTTTAAAACTGTCTAAAGTTGGACTTCGTTAAAACTGAATATTTCTCCTCTGCAAAAGACACCGTCAAGAGAGTAAGAAGACAAGGCAAGGATTGGGTGAACATGGTTTCAAAAGACACATCTGATAGGCTTCTGTTATCCCATCTATACAAAGACCTCTTACAATCCAATAATAAGAAAATTAGCTGACTTAAAATTAGCAAAAGACTTAAATAGAGACTCCTCACAGATGGCACATAAGCATATAGATGAAAAGGAGTTTAAGATCACACGTCATTAAGAAATTGTAAGTGAAAACAACAAGAGGCATGACGATAAACCTACAAGAATGGCCCAGATTCAACAGACTGATTATCCAAACAGCAAGTATAAGAGCAACAGAAACGCTGTTTGTTGCTATTAGGAGTATAAAATGGTAGCCACTTTGGAAAACTGTTTGGCAGTTTCTTATAAAACTGAACATACTTTTACCAGGCTATCCAGCAGTTATGCTCCCTGGTAGATGCCAAAATGGATGGAAAACTTATGTCCACATCAAAACGTCCACACCGGTGTTTAATGCAGTTCACTCATTGTTGCCAGAACTTGGAAGCAACTGAGATGGCCGTCAGTAGGTGTAGAGATAAGTAAACAATGGAGCATCCAGACAACAGAATATTATGTAGCATTAAAAAGAAATGTGCTACCAAGCCATGAAAGGACATGAAGGAACCTTCAATGCCTCTGACTAAGTGAAAGAAGCCCATCTGAAAAGGCTACTTGGGGCATAATTCCAACTACAGAGCATCCTGCAAAAGGCAAAACTGGAGACAGCAGCCTGCTCTGGGGTTGCTGGAGGCGAGCTGGGAGGGAGAAATCAAGAGTGAAATGCCGGAGGTTTCTAAGGCAGCCAAATGACTTGCATGATTCTACAAGAGAGATGCATGCCATATACACTTCTCAAGACCCGTAGAACACACAATACCAGAGATGAACCCTAAAATAACCTGCGTACTTTGGGTAACAATGTGAGTCTGTGTAGATTCATCAGTGGTAACATACACAGCATTGCAGCAGGAGCTGATCATGAAAGTAAAATTTCTCTAAAAACTGCTTTATTTATTTAAAAAAATATCTGAAGCACATATATTAACATTTCTTCTGAGAAGAAGGTATATAGTATTTATTACTTACTGTACTTTTCTGTAAGTTTGAGAGTTTTCTCTTTACTGCAAAAAGAAAAAATATAGTATCATAAGAATAAGCTGAACAGAATAATTGAAAGGATGGGCTTGAAAATAACCCAAATGCACACATATGCATATGTACAGTATACAGGGATAAAATAAATTCTGAAAGAAATATGACAAACCAGTAGGGAAGCGATGGATTACTAAATCATGGCACTGAGAAAATGGGTTAGCTATTTGTAAAACTACCAATCGTTTCACCTCCCTCATATATACATCAATTAAATTTCAGAAGAATGAAGAGTTAAATGTTAACATGAAACCATTAATATGAAAAGCAAACAAAATGGAGGGGAGGGACTGTCTGTGTCTAAGGGTGTTACAAGGAATTTGAGTGAATGTTTAAAATACATAAATATTTCAAACTTTTGCATACTGAATCATTAAAAAATTAAAAATATGAAAACCAACTGCATGGTGAGCAGGTCTGGCTTTTATTGTCATAAAATAAAAAGCAAAACTGAAACACTGCATCAGAACCATAAGATATCCCTCAGTTAGCCTTATCTTATCTCTTAATTCATGTTTCTGCACAATTTTTGTGTCATCTCCAAGCTTACATTTCCCAGCAATCTTTGCTCCTCAAAATCCTTCTCTTCACCTCCATCAACACATTGGCAAGAAAGTTTTCAGCTACCACGTAATGCGTACCCACCATTCTGTCTAGTGTGCTTTATGCTCTTACTTAACTATCAGCTCCTGGCATCAACATTATCTCCTCTTTATAGATAAGACATTTCAAGTTCAGAGTTATGAAGTCATGTTTCTCCAGGTCAGTTCTGGGAAGCAACTCATTACTGGATCGTGAGTCAGTGCAGTAGCTGTGGTTAGCAGCCATGGTACGCCCATGGGTCATCCAATCTGATGTCAGCCAGCAGCCCAGTTGGTGGGGAAGATCAGGCATTGTTGAAAGATCCAGGGTCACTGATGAACGGTCCTAAAAGTGAAATGTGAAATTAAGATGAGAATCAAAATAGAAAAGCGAACAGCTGTAAGAAGGTGGTTCAGAACTAAGGCAGCCAACAGCCAGCTCATGGATGGAAATCTCTCAGCTTGTTCTTGGGACAAGGGACTCATTTTAGCTCTTTAATGTAGGTGCACAAAGATTAAATAGCTTATCCTGCTAGGAAGTGTAAGAATCAGGATTGGACCTCAGTAATTAATTGCTCCCTCAAGTTAAAGACGACAACATCTTGGTCTTCGATGACCTAACTTCCTGAACACCTGGCTGCTGAGTGTGGCACCTCGTTAGTCTTTTGCCACATCATGACATTCCCCCCAGACTCTGGCTCCCACAAGGATCTGCTCACATGGCCTCTGCCCTGAGCCCCAGAGAAGCCCAGTCAGGCCAGGACCTTCTTCAGCCTCTGAGCTGCTTTGAATTGACCTCCAGACTAAGTCTTCAACCCCGCAGAGCCAAGGGTCCTCCTTCAACCATGGGAATGCCAGGCAATCAGTCCTGGGGGTCCAGTCGAACATCGTCCCGAAGGCTTTCCTACAGCCTCAAAAGTATTATTGAAAGGAGTGGGAATGTGACGCAGGCTTCTATTAAGCAGAAGCATAATGCAATCTGGTCTGTACTCTGAGCATAATTCCATTATGGGGAGAGCAGTCATGCTCAGTCTCATTAGAGGCCGAAAGCTCTGCCACCGTTCATTAGAGCTTTTCATTATTAAACTAAACCCATTTTGCTAAATCAGCTGGCACGGAGCGGCCACTCTGATGAGACAGATACTTTGCTTAACCCAGGAGTTCGAATCCGAGGCCTTGGGCACTTGGGAAATCCATAGACAGATTTTAAGTAGCCTGTGGAAGCACTTACTGGTCAGCCAGCGTCAAAAACCACCAGGAAACCGGGGTGGTTGGGAGGTTCCCCAAAGAGGGCGCCCATTTCCCAGTACCTCCTCTGCCCGGAGCCCAGCACCTCCGCCAGCTGGAGCCCAGCACTCTCCTCCGCTCCCTCACATCTGCCACCAGCCTCCCATCTGCTCTGTCTGCTTTTGCTCTTGCCTCCTGTCCTCTGCTTTCCACACTCCAAGACACAGGTCTTTGACGTGTGTCAGGCACCTCTTGTGACAGGCTCAAATCACTTTTCCACTCAACCCTCCATTGACCCCCATCTCACTCGGGGGTCCTTCCTCCACCCACAGGCCCGCCATGACCTGCCTCCCCCAATCTCTTTCAGCTCTTGCCTTCCATATTCTTCTCCTTCAGATTTACCTTCTTGCCTTTTTTACAATGTGGCAGATCTTTGTCTATTTCAGGGACATTGTCTTCCCTCAAACATGTCTTTGGTGACATCCCTCGCTTCCTGTAGGTCTTTGCTCAATGTGGCCTCATCAGTGTGTTCTCCCTGATAAACCTAAATGATAAAATAGCCACCCCCTGCCCCCAGCTTTTTTTATGCTCCTTACCTTATTTTATTTTTCTCCATAGCATTGATCAGCAACAGACACATTATATATTCATTTGATTAATTTCTGTGTCCCCACTGAATGCTCCTCGAGGCAGTGACTTGGCTGGTTACAGTGTCCATAGTACCTGTAATAGTGCCTGACACTTAGCAGGTGCTCGGTGAGGAGAAACGGAATTAAGGTTAGCATGCAGCCGGGACCAACTCCACACTGCACCAAAGCTCAGCTCTGCTCTTCATTACCATGAGACCTTAAGCAAGTTTGCTTACCTGTGGCACAGGTTCATTGTCGTTAAAATTCAGATAGTCTTCACCACCTGGGGTGGCAGTGAGAATTAAATGATAGTAATGAAATGCCAGGAAGGTGGCTTGATGCATAGGAGGTCCTCGAGAAGCACTAACATTTATGGTTGAAAGAGCCTCTGCGTGTGCTTGACATCATTCTGGACAGGTTCCCCGCCAACACCCATGTCAAAAGATTAGAATCTACGTCATGAATCCAAAACAGTGCCCCCAAGCCAGTGTCTGCAGACCGGAAATGTTGTGAGGGAATCAGCGATCCAAGTTCTGTGAGAGTTTTCCGGGCGTCAAATCATTTTGAATGACCAGTTGAGGTAGGACCTTCCCTGCAGGCCAGGCCCTGGCGTGGTTTCTCAGGGACAAGTAAGGGTTATACCCGCCATCCTCCTTCCCCCGTTTCCACTTTGTTCAGTAAAATGAAAGCAGAGTCGGCAAGGCAAGAGGAAGAGCAGGAAAGCTCAGAGGACTGCTATTAATCTCCCAGTGGATACACAGGCTCATCAGCCAGGAGCGGTTGAGCATCACGTTGTAGTCACCAGTGTCATCAATGTTCCAGAAGAACTGTCCATGAATCCTGACTCTGAGTGAAATGTCATTGGGACCATGATATGCACACAGGGACTGAGCGTCACCTCCTAAGATTACTTATTAGCTATGACAGGATCTACCCAACTTACCGCTTACAGCAGGCACTACTTTAGCCCAGTGATGAAGCTTAGCGTGACAAGTAATTGGACAGCCGATCGCCGTAGAGTTCCTGCGAGACGTAGGGGGAAGTACAGGGACAGCATCATGTAGACAGTGTTCTTGGCCAAAATATTGGACTTGAATTTCATCATGATAATATACCTTGGCAAGGCCGGCATGTGGGATGCCTAGGAAATGATTAGTCAGGATTCTTGAAAACAAAAATCAAAGTCCGTTCTCCGAAAGAGTTGAAAGCATGGCGGAGCACTTTTCTCTGCTAAAGGAAGAGTGATGCACAAGCCAATGAAGTGTGTGAACTTTGAAACCGAGATTTTAAAAGCAGCTTTAAAGACATGTTGAGTTATCAGGCATATTTGTAGCCTACATACTAGATACACCTGTTTTGACATTAAATTCTTGTGCTTGGAAATGGCGTTTGGGTGAGGCAGGAGACATGGGATAGTGTTTAGAGAGAAAGCGTTGTGTTGTCTGCAGCTTTCAAGCAGCTCAGCAAAAGGAAATTCTGCATGTGTGTTGAAAGAAACAGGAAAAAAGCAAATAGGGCAAAATATTGACGGTGTATCTAAATGAGCGCATACGAGACCCAATAGTTACTCTTTCAGTGCACTATCCATCGAAATCTTTTTAAATAAGAAGTTGAAATAAAAAGTTGAAACACGTAATAATAATAAAAAAAAGTAAACTGTTCATGAAAAGCAAATATCACTTTATGGCTATTAAACCAGTTCCTCCCACCTCGCTGTGCTTTGCTTTGTTTTATTTTCATTAGTGTCCAGCGCTGACAGGACTGCGGGACACTCATGCAGTAAACTTGCTAGAGGCATGGCCACAGCTGCGCCCTGTGTGGACTAGAAACAACGCAATCTCTCCCCATTCCCCACCCACAGTTCCATATTGTATCGTGTCATGACAATGCTGGTTTGGAATCCTGCTGCACTTCCAACCTGTGATCTTGGGCAGACAGCATCCTCCATCAGGACCAAAGGATGAAGTGTGCAAATGAATGCTCAGAAAGCCATGAGCACAGCACTTGCACACAGAGGGCGGTCGCTACATGTAAGCAGGAGTCGTGAAGAAGTCTCACCTATTTCCTCAGGACCTGGTGCCCACCGACAAGCTCTCTCTACCTCCACACTGTCAAAGCTGGCGAAGACTCCAGGGACAGAGACTCCTCATCCAGCAGCGCTCTTACTGATCAGCTGTAGCACGCGACACTGTGCCTGGAACACAGACGATGCCTAATGAGAGCTTTTGAATGAGTGGAAAGCCTGCTGCAAGCTAAGTGTGATATCAGGTCTTCAGAATTCAGAGATAAACAAGATAGGTCAGGTCCTGCAGAAACTATATAATAAGGGAGAAAGACTTTTTTTTAAAGGAAAGTTGCAGGCAGGAATGAAGGCAAGCAGGCAGGCAGGATGACAGGAGGGAGAAGCACTTTCTTTATTCAGTTGTTCATCATTGCTTGTTCATCCTGGGTCTTGAACCAGGGTCCTTGGGATGTCTGAGCACCACTCCTGGTTTCACCCACCAGGCCAGGAGAAAGATTTAAAAAAAAAAGAAAAGGACAGAATCGTGGGCACAAGAGGGGCATTGAGGAGGGCACCTAACTAAGACTGCGGGAAGGGGGACTAGGAAAGGCTTTCAAGCTGGACAGTTGGTCTAGAAGAACGGCAGGTGTCAGCATGAGAGAGTGAGGTGTGGATGTCCTAGTAAAGCGGAGTGTGGATGGGGGACAGTAGTGGGATGACGACCACGGCTCGCGGAGCTAACGCACGATGAACAGATTCAGCTGTTGGTTGTGAGGATGGATAGGTCCATCCTGGGCTGGGAAGGGGTTTATCTTTTCCCTCCTCCCTGCTGGGGCCTCTGGGACAGATGTGGCTGAGAGGCAGTAACATGGACAGGAGGGTGAAAGCCCTGTTCTCAGCTTCAGGGAAAATTCAGCTTTTATTCATTTTTGTTCTCGAGCACCAAGCTCAAGCTTCTGCAAAGACTGGGTGTTCCACAAATGCTTCAGACAGGCTGGCCGAGCAGCCAAACTGTGAACAGGCGCCCCAATTGTTCGGGGATCTTGCTGGTGTCCGGTCCTCTGCCCCGCGGGGCCCCAGAGGCTGGGATGTGCGGGTCTGGAATTATCCGTGTGGACAGAAATAGACTCCCTGGCTTGGAAAGCCGGGCGTAGAAAGGGAGACACACACCCCGCTGTATGGGTGGGTGCCCCTCAATGCATTCTTACCCCTGGAGTAGAGATATTTCTGACTCTTTTCCACATTGCTGAACCCAGTGGACAAAAATGCATATAAACAAATTAATTTCTCCAAAGCCCTGCCTTTCATCATGCAACAATTAGATTGTAATTTATGGGTTTCTGGAATTAGATTAAAGCAGTCAATAGGCCGTGACTCTTATTAAAGTAATATCTGCCAGAAGGAAAGATTCCAAGTTGAACTCCCAATTCAAAACACAATAGTCACATTTTCTCTATGACCTTCCTTTCTAATCAGATTGAATTCTGTCTGAATGTTGTCTTTTATTTGTCTTAATCAGAAGCTTAACAGACTCAATGACTATATTTTAGATGGCTCCAAAGAGAACTCAAATTTATTTTCCTCCTTAGATTTATAAGAAAGTCAAGTCCAGCTCAAGTGACTTACCTTCAATAGACATTTTTTTTTTATTTCCTGGGGAAGTCAGATAGGTTTTGATGGCAGACAATTGAACAAAAGTAATCTCTCTCATTAAGAAAGTATAAGGTGGCATGCCATGGTAGACTAGCAGATAAGGTCACTGGATGCATTCACATACATCCCCAGGGCCCAGGTTCAAGACCCAGGGCAAGTGGGTTGGGGGGACAACTAAAATGAACAACTAAATAAAATAATGTTTCTTCCTTCTCTCATTTCCTGCCTTCATTCCTGCCTGCACCTTTCCTTTAGAAGGTAGAGAGAGAAGATGAAGGAGGCGGAGGAGAAAAAGAAAGAGAGAGAGAGAGAGAGAGAGAGAGAGAGAGAGAGAGAGAGAGAGAGAGAGAGAGAGAGAGAGAGAGAGAAACAAGCTTGTCTGCATGAATTGACCTCTGAAAACAAACATTATTTCTACATGAGCACCACAGTTTTCAAGAGATGGTTTTAATCTTCTGTTGCATCGATAATCACAAACCAACAGAATAACTTTAGGAAATAAATTGGGAGTAAAAAACATTCAAAAAAGGGACATAGAATCCTTTAACCAGGTTCTGATCCCAGATCTAGCTTTAGAAAAACCCTAAGAAACACACTAAATCGCTCAGCCTCCTTTGCCTTAACTGTAAATGGGTGATAAAAGCACCTGTGTTGAAAGCAGACTGATGGCTGTTAAGGGGCACAGGGGAGGGGAGTGACTTCCAGGGGCTGGGGCTTCTCTCTGGGGACGATGAATTGTTCAGGAAGCACACAGCGATGATGCCTTGTGAAGACACTAAACTGTGCGGCTTCAAATGGGGACGTTTCAATTTGAAGGAAAATCAATGCATTCTTCATGGGACTATCATCAGGAGAAAGCAGACACAAAAGCCTTTCTAGAACTAGAAGTTGTCATGCCGAGTGAGGATCCCTTGTATTTGGTTGCAGAAACCTGGCTTGAGACATGGCGGATTCCCATCGTGAGACCACAGACCCTGGAGGCAGGCGTCTCAGCGGAGCCACATTCTCTCCACCTCTCATCTTGATTTTTTTGAGTCTCACCTTCATAGGTATCTGTGAGCACCGAACAGGCATTTCTGTTTGGTCACCAGGGAAGGGTCAGAGTCTCTGACTCTGGCTCAAGTTCAAAGCTATTTGTGGGCCAGCTGGCCCAGTTTGATTAAGATATTCAAGCTTGTACCAGTCACACTTGCCTGGGGACAACTGCTCTCAGAAGATTGGCAGCTTCCATTAGAACCATGCGGGTAGAAGTGAACTTCCCAGAAGAGGTGGACAGAACAGAGAGCTGCCTTCAGCAGACATGGGCCTTAGGCCTCCGGCATCCCCGTGTTGGGGTTAGAAGGGCCTTGATACATGGCCGAGAACATCCAGTCCAGCCTCTTTGTTTCACAGAAGATGGAGCTGGGTTCAGAGAATTGTTGGCGGAACAAGCACTAGATCCCTGATCTTTTAGCTGCCATGCCAGTGAGCGCAGTCCAATAACTCCAGATCCATACACTGAACAGATCGGGGAGCTTGTTAAAAGCATGCACACGAAGACCTGCATGAGAATTTGGGATCCTGGGGTCTGTGGGCCAGGATCAATGACAAGAACTCCGGGAGAGTTCCATGTTTGAGTTGCCCACTCAGGAAAGGATACTAGATGACGGTCAAGTAAGAGCAGGTGCTTGATCTGAACTGAGGAGTCTTGTACAGTAAGACTGAGACCTGCTTGCTTAGATGAGTGCACGCTAGACTCCCTGGGGAAGCTGCTGATTATTCAAATGCTGGTTCTAACCCCCAGAAATTCCAATCGTTTCTCCACACCTTCTCCAACACTTGTTTCTAGTCTTGATAGACGTTGTTCTCACTGGTGTGAGCTGACACCTCACTGTGGTTTTGATGTGCATTTTTCTGATGATGAGTGATGTTGAATATTTTTTAATGTGCCTACAGGCATGTGTGTCTTCTCCAGAAAGTTGTCTATTCAGCTGGTGACACTCAATCATTTTTTTTTTTTTTAAGGAAAGTTGCAGGCAGGAATGAAAGCAAGTGGGCAGACAGGAAGAGAGAGGAGGAAGAAGCATCTTCATTTTATTTCCATTTACTTGTTTACACTGGTTGTTCCCCCCCTGCCTGCCCCACCCCGGACCCAGGACTCGAACCCCAGGGTACTGGCCTGCACTCCTTCAGAGGCGACTGACCCAACCACTGCTCCACCAGGATGCGCCGTGAAGCTCTATCTTGAGTGCCTACTATGTACCAGCCACTATACTATTTTATGAATATAAGTTCATTGAAAATTCAACATTAGTCTTCCGGTATTATTTTCCCTTTCCGTTGGTTGTAGCATTGCTAACGACTGCCATTTTAGTAATACTGATGAAAGAGTGTCTGTTGTTTGTGCAGAAAGTACGGAGATGATATCAGTTCTCCGGTGACAAAGGTTTGGTTTATTGAAAATAATTTTAAGTGTATAAGTACTGAAGCCAAAATATAAATAAATATCTGTGGTTCTATGCAAACAACTCATCTGAGGTGAGAAGAAATGAATAGACACTTTCTACGGCACCTTCTCTCTACACTCACAGATGCAGCAGCATCCCAGGCAGGAGCGTCCATACCGGGCCTGGAAGCTGCCAGGTTTACTGACACCCATACGGTTTCTGGAGTAATCCATGGTAGGGAAAGGTGCGTCTCAGAGTCATGGAAATCTGCGACTTTCCCTGCTTTCAGATGCGGTTTTAAAAGATGAGATGGCCAGCCCCAAGTACGTGATTCATAAAGCAGCCAAGTCAGAAGCGCAGCCCAGCGCCCTTGGGGTTAGAGTCCTCCATGCTCTCCTCGTCTAACACACTTTTCACCTGCAAACTCTTGCTTGACAAGAGTGAAGCAATTTGACGAAACCAAGTCTCATCATCTCTGCCTGCAGCCAGCGGTTACAGTTAGGTCCCCAGGGCCTCAAAGTCCAAGATCTTACCCAACCCTTGCCTGGAGCAGGTGTGTATGCCTTTCACCCTTGTGCAGGCACCAATTTCAAAGTATTTTGAAACAAGTATAATAATTGAAAATTCAGAGTCCCACAAGATATAAATGCAATGATCTTTGAAAACGAAAATTAAAAAGTTAGCTAAGAAAGGAAAACTAGTTGAGAATCTAAGACTCGGGATGGTTCTTACTGTCAAGTGGTCACCGTGAGCAAATTGATGTGACATAGCTGGATTCTTTCTTTTCTTTTAAAATTACTATTTAGTTGTAAGAAGATTTAATGCGGATTTTTAAAAAAGAAAGCAAGAGACAACTGTTCATAAATAAAAAGGATAAAGATTAATCTCCCTACTCACCTTAAGAGGTCATCAGCTTGGTGCATATTTTTCCAGATTATACATGTCAAAGTCAGTTTATCAAAGTTGGATCCCATATGTGTACGCTGTAACTTGGTTTTTTTCCCATTTAATACTATACGGTGATAATCTGACATTATTTTAGCTAGGAGGAGAATTAAACAGCTCACTGCAAGCGTGTTGAATTGCTCATAGCTCCAGTGTTTGTTTGGCATTTGAGAATTATTCTTCAAATACAGACCCACTCTCACTTTCAGAAGAACTCACTGTAAATCCGATCTGAAGTCACTGGATAAGTTGCATTTTCTTTGCCCTTCTCTGCTGATACAGAGAAGACTCTATGGCTGGTTTCTAGCGTGTGTGTGGAGGGCTGAATCGTGACCTCCCTCCCTCCCTAGTTCTCACACCTCTGGTCAGGGGTCAGCGCTGCTGTGCTGGTGAGCGGCTCGGGGCGGGGTGAGGAGGAAGCCCTGGTCTGCAGCGTTTGTTGATTCCACGGTGTAAGTGGCCAGTTGTGCTATCAGCAGTTTAATATTGGATCACAACATTCCTTAATGTTTCACAATCAGCTCTGAGCACAGGCATGTCAGGTCACTCGACAACCAGTGACGGCACCTGTAGGACACCTCTATCTTAATATAAAATTTGCAGGCTGATTTCCCACAGGTCCTCACCGCAACTAAAAGAAAGGTGGGAATCATGGAATGAATGACCTAAGGTCAAAAGGGGAGGGAAAAAGTGAGTCAGAGGAACTCTCCTCTTGTATTTCCTTATTAACTAGAAATTTCTAGAATATAGCCTCCAAGTACAATGAGATTCTCCTGTAGGTGGCTAGGTGAAAAGGTTATTATGCTAACATGTTTTCATTTCTTGAATCAAAATGAAGTAGTCCCCAGTGTGGTTTTCTGCGCTTTTACAAGGTCTTCGCAGTTTTCCCTTTCACAGCTGTTAAATAATGTCTAGATCCTTTTTTTTTTTTTTCCTGCAGAAGGATTTTTATGAAAGCTAATACAGTAAGCCTTTTCAAGTCTTACTGGTTGTGACAATAAAATACTGGGACTTCAAAACATTCAGCCATATATTTGGGAAGATGGGAAAGACATTGGGAAGATAGGAAACCACACATTTGTTCTAGTGAAGATGCCATGACTCCACAAGTTTTGGAAATCTCTATTTTGAACGGTCCTTAGCACAGTTATGAAGTCTAGATGAGGATTAGTTAGTACAACTTCATATGGTTGAAATCAAAAATAAAACCCCCGATATAGTACACAGAGCTATGTTTTTGGAATCGATGAATTCAAGTCCAACTTCTGTAACCGACTCGTTTTATAACTCTGCATATCCCTTAACTTCTGTTAGCCTGCAGTCCCTTCTCTGCCATTTGAGAATAGACGTACCGACACCAGGGGTAGTTCTGAAGATGATATGAATCAAGGCATTGTTATAGCGCCTTGTGAAATAAAGCTCACTCTCCAAATGTAAGTTATTATTGGCCCAACTTGGTTAAAATGGAATAGACTTGGCTATTTCCAAAATTTAGATGTAACCACTAAAAACATAAGTATTCCATCATTGAAAAAGTATTCAGACAAGTTTGGAAGTATCTTTGATTCTTCAGGTCTGTTTTGGTCCCAAATGAGAATTCAGCTGGAATCTAGAGAAATTACATCCTGGGCTAAAGCCCGCCTCCCTCTCCAGGTACTTACCTACGCCTTTGGATGACTGACTAAATGCGCAATATATCTGAAAATGAAGTTTGAAAGGATCTTGGCTGGGCCTTTGATAAAAGTCTTCATCTCTCACACTGGGGCCCTAGTGCAGCCAACCTTCCTCCTTTTAAAGGACCGATTCCAGCACTATTGTTATTCTTTACATTTTAATGTTTTTAAAGGTTGAGAGAGTTTTGTTGTTGGCTTTTTTTAATTTTTTTTTTCAGAGAGGAAGGAAGGCAGAGGAGGAAGAAACATCCCCCCTCCCCGCCCTTAGGCAGGAAAGAAGGGGGTAAAGCACTCTTATTATTTGTTTATTTATTTACTTTTAGTTATTCCTCGTGTCCTGGGTCATGAACCTGGGACCAGGCTGCACCTGATCTGACCACCTTAACGGAGCCTTGACCTGAGGGACAGGGTCACAGATTGTGCAGTGAGCTGCTGGGCAGAGGAGGTTCTTTTGTCTAGTCGGAGGCCAGGAGGGGGAAGGTGAGCCCAAGCTCAGTCATGATAGTCACCCAACTTCTCGGCAGATCCTGCTTTCCCGCCTCCAACTCTCTGTCACATGAAGGAAATGTTAAGCCATATTATCCTATTTTCTTACTGTAAATTAATCCTTTGTGTCTACTTGGATGAATTACTGAAGTCTGTTACCTGCAATACCCATTTCAAATCTGAAACTATTCTCTTTTCATTTTTCTTGTTAATAAAAAAAAATTACCAGATGACCTCACTCACGGGTGGAATGTGAGCAGACAAAACAAAGGAACAGATGAAACAAAACCAACCCTTGGACACTTGCAACAAAACTGAAGTGACCAGCAGGGAATGAGGCAGGTGGGGTTGGGGGGAGAAATGGTGGCGGGGCCCAGTGGACAGTGGTGAAGCCACTTGGTGATTTGGTGGAGGGCAGTGTGTGTTGACATATGCATAGATAGATAGATGATAGATAGAGATGAGGAATGGGGAAACTGTACATATGAGCCTATTTTAATGTGTAAAAATAAAAATGATTAAAAAAGACAATAACCACTTTTGTCTTCTAACAATGCATGTGCCACAAATCATCTCCAAAATAAAATATTGATACATGGATCATCTTACCACACTCTGTATCATCTTTCTTTTTCTTTTTAGTTTTAAAAGTGTCCTTGACTTTCATAAAATAAGCAGGCAAAACTGCTTGACATTCTGAGGGAGAAAAGAAAATCTCTCTCACATGTGCCTGTTAAGCTTACATGTATGGTGACAAATTGTCCTGTAGCCTATCAGCCTTACTAACGAAGATTTTTCTGGGGGCAACCTCTCCCCATCCCACTGTCGAAGAGTGCAGAAGTCTGTAGTGAGTACAAGTCCACAGTCCTTAAAAAAAGACACAAATGCAAATCTAAGAGCATTTGAAATCAATTACATGATATACTCTTCCAGTGACAGATTAAACACAATGAATATGCTGACCCAAGGTTTGTTGACCTTAGTGAGAACCACGGCAGATGATTGGAAACAAGAAAAATGAAATCTCATAGTTTTAAAGGAATGCTTGAGGTAGACTGGTCTCAGATCAATAGCTCTACAAGTCTTCAACCATCAGCCCAGAAGCTGAATTTCTGCTGTTTGAAGGTCAGTTAGATACGGAACCAGCAGACCGAACGTTCACGTGTTCTCATCTACAGCACTCTGGCCCGTTTTGTCACATGTTCGGTTATCCATTTCCTTCCTCGCTGCTGTTCCCAGTAAACATAACTCCTGACCACGCCGCCTCATCAATGAGCAGTTGCTCAAACTCAAACAAACTTCCCTTAATCTCAGTGTTAATGTTAAAATAATTTGCCCAATTAGGACTTTTCTCCTCCTTTTTTGAATTGCATTGTGGCAACTTTGATTGTATACATTAAAATAAACTCGTACTTGCAGTTTCGCCCTCCCTCAGATATATGTCAGCACACCTGCATTCCAACAAATCTTCGAGTGCTCTTCGTCACTGTTCATCAGGACATTTTTAAGCAATGACTTCTTAAACATTCCCATTTTCTCCTGAGAGATTTTATAGCTCTTCCCAATGAATCTTTTAAAAAATATTTTTAATTTTAAAAGTAATTCATGTTTGCTTTTGAAAAATACAATTAAGATAAAAAAATCAACAGTTACCTGTAGTCTCACCTGTGAAATTCTGACTTAAGCAATCAAATAAAATACAAAATCAATTTTGTACTTGCAAACTAAACACAGAAGCGAAAACTACACATCTTATAAAACAACATGCAGGAAAGTATTTCATGACCTTGAGGTAGCAAACATGTTTTAGAAGGACATCAAAAAAAAAAAACGATGAATTTGATTTCAGCAAAATAAGAAATACCAACTACTCAAATGACTATTTTTTTTTTTAAAAACAAGCCAAAAAGCAATTCACACATGGGAGAAAATATACACACTCCAAATATCTGACAGAAAACTCATATTCAGTATATTCAAAGGACTGGACAAATCAATAATAAAGAGATAAATAATTTTTTTTGAAATAAATTTTTTTGAAAAAATTAGGCAAAAGACTGGGTAAAAGACTTCACAAAGAAGTGATGTAAACAGTCCAGAATAGAAACTCTCTGCCCTGACTGCCATTATCATCAGTCAAGGGCTTTTAAAACACCCCCAAGGCAGGATACACCCAGATTAGTGAAATGAATCTCTTTTTTGGTGAAACTGGCATATCAGTCCATTGAAAAGACTCCAGGTGATATCACCATGGACTTCCATCCTAGGGAAGCAAGGCTACTCTTAAGCGCCTCTACTTGCCCAATTAGAAGGTGACTCCCATTTGATAAACATCATCAGCAAGTCCAAGGACCCAGTGTCCCCACTTGGGGGCTATCACTGGGAGCTGAGGTCTCTCGGTGCCCACTGGCTGTCCTCTGCCGTCTGGGACTCTGAATTCCACTCTTCCGTCCCCTAGTTCCTGCCTGCTTGGGACCACCAGGCGAGACACACTAGGGTATATCTGCCCATTTTCCTTCAGTCCATTCCATCCTACTAAGTGAACTGACTGGTAGCCAAGCCCTCTGCCATGTGCTCAGCACCCTGGGGTTACTTAGTCTGTATCTGGAACTTTCTCAAACTTCCCATGTCCTGCTGTCTCCAGACCTGTTTCTGGCCTCAGTTCCTGGTCTCTGGTCTCATTGTCGACTGTCACTCATACTGATCTCCTAAACTTTACAGCTGACATTGGTCTGTTGGCTCCACTCTTCCTCTAAATGTGACCCCCTCCATGGGTCCACCATAATAGGGTCCTCTCTCTCTTTAACACCTTTCAATGCCCAGGACCCCTCTCTGGAGCCAACTGATCTCTCAGCTCAAGAAGAAAGTGAGGCGATAGCTCCCTGCCTCGGCTAACTTCCCTGGCCCCCACTAACTGTTCCGTTTGAGTCTGATTGTTCTGACCTGGCTGGTCTGACCCTCTGACCCAGTCTGGTAGTCTTTCTTGTTGGAAGTCACAGAGAACTGGAATTCAACGGGAGAGAATGCCAGACACAGACTAGGCGAAGCTGTCATCTCAGGTTTCCATGATCGTAGGGCTGGTGTCTGCCCCACATTCCATTCCTCTGACCCGTGGTGCAGTCTCAAGGCCAGCGGCCAGAACCCCTATCAGAAAATACAGCTGCTCACCCTCAGAAAAGCCCACGTGCCCTCGCCTGCCATCTGTCGCCCCTGGCTCCTGCCTGCCTCTCCCTGGCTTGGCCCAGAGCTTTGATCTGGGGTTTATCTTCAAGTCTATTCATGGACTGTATCTGTTCCTGCCTCAAACCCATGTCACAGACCCCTGCAAGGGACTGGGAGGCCACATTCCTGACGTCAGGGTCAGGGACACCTGCTGTTCGTGGCTGCCCAGGCCCCACTCACTCTCTTCTTCTGGGAACAGCACCAAACTTTTGGGGGGAGGGGGGTGGTGGGGGGAATCTGCTCACCTTGGAGGAGAAGTGACATTCGTGCGAGTGTCACTCCTTCAGCCAAGAAATGGGCAGGAGTCCCAGCGCAGAGGATCAGAGACGCTCTCTCTCTGACACTTGAATGGAGCGGGTCAGCAGCAGTGTGACAATGACCCCAAAGGGCCAGACCCACTATTCTGAAGGGAGGGCTTTCCTGCCACCTACGACTTAAGACTCTGAACCTCCCAGGTTCTGCTTTTGTACGTGTCGTTCTACAGCATCTTCCTTCCTTTTCCTTCCTCCTTCCCTCCTCCCTTCCTTCTTCCTTCCTTCTTGCAATGCCAGGAGTTGTTTCTACTGCTTGTGACCAACATATCCAGTTTGTAGTCACCTTTTTTCTTATGATTTGACATAACACTTAGAAGATGGTCATCTCCGAGGGTCGCAGAAAAGGGCTGTAGAGCAGAACAAGAAGGCCGCCCTTCCACAGAGCCCTCACATCGTGCAGCTGAAGAAGGTGAGGTTTGAGGACGTGATGGAGCATGTGCAGCCTGGTCATCTACTTACTGATTTTATATGAGGCGACGGCTCATCATTTCTGATGACTGCGGGGAGCAACAACATTTTATTTGCTGTGTGGCAACCCCCTGTACAAAATACAAATTAATTCACCTCAACTATCTTGAAAACATCATCTCAAAGTTTCCACAATTTGCTAGAGTACTATCTGTTAAAGAAGTATATAATGATTTATATTTGGTAATTGAAAATATAGGGATTTGGCCAGATTTTTCAGTTTTCCACAAAATTCTCTAGTTAGAGAAGGATAAAATATCCTCCTTTTTGCTTCTGAAAGGAGCATTATCTCCGTGCATATTGTCTGATTCATCTGCAAAGGTAATATTCCAGATCCACTGCGAATGCAAAACATGTAATTAAAAAAGTTATTATAAAGTGAAAAAGGATGAAGTTTTTTTGAGGGAGGAACCAGAGACTTTGCCTGTGACCTGCATAATCCTAATCAAGGTCATCATTTTGCATCTCGTTCCTCATTGATGAACCAGCAAGCAGTGACACCTGTCTTACAGAGAACCAACAAACGAAAGTTGGATTTGAACTTGAATGAGAAATATGGACCAGTCCTGCTGGCAACCTGGCATCACGGACAAACAGACATTGGCTGAATGGGGCATGTGTTCACTTCCCAGGTCCCCTCTGCTCTTCCAAAAATGCTTCCATAAAAGTCTGTGGTAAGAAGATGATTTAACTGTCCCTGGAACTTAGTCATAGCAAAAACTATTGACAAAGGACATTTGGGGGTGCCTGGTCGAGGAACATGGCCAATGATGCTGCAAGTGTGTCTCAAGCCGAAACAAGGCCTTAGTGCAATAGAACATCTTTTCCTTATCCCCTCGGATTGCACTACTTCCAAGCTCAGTCTGAAAGGGATGGGGTCTCACTCTAATGCTCCCATCTTCTGAGGGGGAGACTGAGGCACAAGGGAGACAAATAAGTGACTTTCCTATGAACACAATGTTGATAGGAGTAGAAAAAAACTTTCTGACTCTCATTCCCTCTGCCCGCCAACATTTGAGAAATTGTCCTCAAATTCCTTACCTTATTCCTAGGGTAAGGAATAAACATCCTGGGTTAAACGATCGGGAAGCTTGTCTCACTTCAGGCAAACCCTCTGTCTAGAGTGCTATGAGCAACACAGGGAGTCGGAACTGCTGCCCCTGAGCTTTAGAGGCCAAGTTTCAAGCAGTAAATATCACAGCCCACGAGTCTGTCGGGGTTTCTATTCCTGCCCCACCCCCCCCAGACACACCCCTTTCTATTTCTTATCATGGATGTGTTTTGAATCTGTGTGAAACCTGAAAACACTGAAATAAAACGTAACACTTCTATACAGGTTTTGCGTGAAAATATGCTGTGATTTCTCCACGAGTGGATACCCATGATTTTTCTATGCTTTGGTTGAGGTAGCAAATGAACAGTGTTTTGCTGATAATGATTTTTTGCTCTTTTAGCTTCCCCCCGTCTTAAAATAATTGAGAGATGGTTTTCTTCTTTCCTTTTGTAAAGCCCATTCCTGCTATATTTATTGAAGCCAAAGAAAACAGAAGGAAAGAAAAAAGAAAGAAAGGTATGTCAGCAGGGGTGTAATTATTGTTCAAATAGACTCTAGAAGCTGCCATGCCCTATACACTACTTAGTACCATCTGAATCGTGAAGGCACTCAATCAATATTTGTCGAACGAATGAATGAATAAAAGATAAATACTTGCATGAACAAATCAAGTCATTTATTAATTTCCATGTTAGATTATGGAGCTAGAAGGAGCCAGAAACACTGGCTCAATCCCAACACTTCACAGCAATGCCACTGAGATCAAAGTGCGGTCACTCAACCTGGGTAGAAGTTGGTAGCAGCTCTGGAGCTGTTCTTACTTCCTCGCAAGTTGTCGTTCCAAACCTCTCCCCATAATGGATTTTTAAGGTGTGTGCAATCATCTTACTGACTTAGTGGGTTTCCCTGGTAACTTTAACATTCTTTCACTTACATGACATATGTTTATTATAAGTATCGTGTACCAGGCACTATTGTAAGTCATGACATAGCAGACCCAACCCCTGACTTCAAGGAGCTTACACTCTACTGGGAGAAGGGAGGCAATACAAGCGAGTCAAAAGTGCTTTGGTTAGTTGACATAGTGCTCATATAAAGGACAAAAAATTAATGGGTATTCACTCCTGAGAAATCATAGCATATTTCCACACAAAAACCTTTATAGAAATGTTCTTAATGCATATTCATAATGACCAAAAAGTGTAAGCAACCTGTATTTTCCAGCTGATGAATGCAGCAGTGCAATGCAGTATATTCATCCAGTGAAATATTAGTCAGCAAGAACCTACCAGAACCAGGGCTGGGGTCTCCCTTACCCACATCTGCTGAGTGAGAGCACTGGTCTGTCTTCACTGAGGGACCTGTGCTAAGGAGGCGCTTGGAGCTTTTAGACTAGACCTGACACAATTCCTTTTGGTTTTATTAGAACTTAAGTATTATATACAGACATTGATTTACAGCGATACACACTTGAAGCTTAGATAATGCAATGTTACATCATTAAAATTTTTTTTTAACTTTATCAAGGAGACAGGCAGCAGATGAATGAGTAATCGTATTTGGCAATAAGAATGCCAGACCATAAAGGGATTATCTGGTTTAGCAAGAAGGCCGGTGGTAGAGAGATGGGCAGAAGTTGACTTCCAAGTCCCTGCCTAAATCAAAGGACAGATGGTAGAAAGATAAGTTGCTTTAGGATTCATTTATCCATCGTTAACTTCTGCTGTGTGTGTGTGTGTGTGTGTGTGTGTGTGTGTGTCTTTTACTAAGAGACTGCTGAAGTAATGGGACTAGCAGGATTGGTAGAAGGAAGTGAAGTGTATTTACTTTAGTGATAATTTGTAATACCTTATTGTTTTTCAGAACAAACATTTGTGGACTTTATCTCCCTCTACATCTCAAATAAAACCATTTTTAAAAGTCTGCATATTTTAAGACAGCCCATTTCTATGGGCGAGGTTTAAGAATATACTATTTTCCCCTCCAAGATTAACTCTGCTCAGCTAACTACTAACTACTACTAACCAACTACTGACAGCTTGTATTTATTTAAATAAAAGATGATAAGATTTTGTGCAAGATATGTTGACAGAAGTCAAAAGATCTGAATACTCAAAAGTTAGGTTATAGGAGATGAGAAATTGTCCTCAGATGGCTGTCAACAGGAAATCAAGAACTGTTAGTTGAATGGATGAATTTTCTAAGCAATGAATATAAAATGAGCTATGCAAAATGCAGCTCATCAAATCATCAAAATCCTACACACTCTGGAAAATGGATAATGAAGACTGACAACCGATGATAGGGATATGCCCAGTATGTTTGTTATTCTTCAGGAAACTGAGCCGTCCTGGGGAAAGAAGGCCCTGAGGCTGGTTGGATGGGGGCCTCCAAGGGGCTGCACCCACAGCAGCAGGGACCACACTGAGCAGATGAGAGGGCTGGAGGGGCCAGGAAGCTACGGGACATTCGCATGTTAGGATGTAAGATGAATTTCAGGACTGAGGTTGTTGGGAGCCTGGAGTGGGGGTGTGTGTGAAAAGGAGTCAACACTTAGCTTCTCCCTTCCCATCTCTGCTACACTTTTATTACTTCCCCATTTCTTTTTCTTCTCTCTCCTGCCCCTTTCCTGTTCTCCCATTTCCTCTGTCTCTGCCACCTGCATGATGGTGAGCTGAAGCCTGTTTCACTGGGTGCATTCACTGAAGCAAGTTTTATATTCCTGTGTTTGGTTTTTCATTTCTTCTGTTGCGGTTTGCTGAGAAAGGAGCACCAAACCCCAAAACAGCATGATGACCTTTTTGAACGTAGACAACGTCAAACGATTTTTTGTTTCAAGTGGATGTCTTCTTTTTCGTAGGTCAGCGACTTGCTCAAAAAGTTCTCCAATGACTCCAAATCTACACAAAAATGTGTGAAAGATTCCTTTGGTCCAGAAGAAAAGTGAATGAGAAAGCGGAAAGGCCATCCTATTTATGTGTGTTATGGAAAACTGATTTTTGATAAGGGCGCCAGCAGCTGCAAATACTGAAGTTCAGCTTTCAAGAGAAGGGCCTGCACTATTTTGGGGTTTTAGCTAGAGCTGGAACAGGTGCTGACCTTCTTTTTTCTTTTTTAATTGCTCATAGCTCACAGGGGGTTAGCCAGCTAGGAGGAGGCCCATCCCTGATGGACTCACACCCAAATGGGTTTCTATTCGGGCAACACAATGCTTCAAGGCGCCCGGGTCTCTGATTTGACTCCCCGAGTCCTTCTGGAGGAGGTGGCTCGGCAGACTCCCACCCGCAGTAAAATTAGAACCGCACCTGCCGCCCCAGCACGTGTCAAATTTCTGCAAGTGCTGGGGCAGGAAGCCGGCACAGATACTGGTACTGGTGTCCTTACAGAGACAGGCCTAGGGTGTGGGGGGCGGGGGGACGGGGGAAGGGGGTGAGGGGGATGGGCGAGCTTGCCTCCTGATGTTCTCTGATGAATGCAGGTTGGTGGGCATCCTTTGAGGAAAATTGTGGCAAAACCTGTTTCCACCTCTTGATTGCATGGTTTTCAAACAGAGGCTTAGTTTTGGCAAACTTTTGAGTCCCTCTTACGTCTTTAAAAAACATTCAAAATATTTTTTAAACCAAATTATGCTGAGAACAGAATGTAGCTGAGCGGCTGTGAAGAGGAAGATGGACAGCCCCAGCCACCAACACCCGTCACCAGCTCACACGCCTGGAGGACCCGGGGTCGCACACATGAGGCGTCTGACACTTGGGAGTGGTGAACTGGACAGCGTGTCTCTCTCTAAGGCTCCTGTGCTCCAGCCAACTGCTGCCCCGGGAGGACGAGGGCTCAGGGCGGCCAGCTCTTCTGAGTTTTCGAGAGAGTCGGCAATACGGCTTCTAGGGAAGATGCCTGGATTTGTTAAACCCCGGGGAGGTCAGACACATGTGCTCTGTTAGCCTGTGGGCTGCTCACGTGTGACCTCTGTGTCCACACAGCTTGCTTCCTCTACCGCCTGCTGGCCAGCTCCCTCCGGGGCCACGTGCGTCACTGGTTCCAGTGTGACCGAGCCTTGTGCCTCCTGCCGCCGTCGCTCCTCAGTCAGTCTTAGATGGCACTGCCCCTCTGCTTTCTCCAGTCACCTTCCTGCCCTTCCTCCACCCCTCCTTTTACTGAGCACTTAGTGGTGCGTAGGTGCCAGGCACTCGTGCGGCCAAAGGGACACATCGCGAGAGGGACGGGCAGAGCGCCCACACTCGCAGCCCACGTCCAGTCATCATGGATTCCGGCTTCCAGGAAACCCACAGAACTGGGGGGACCCGGAGTTCCACCACCCGTGGTGCCAGCGGGCCAGTCAGTTCCTTCATCAGTGTCTCCAGTGTGTTCCTGCAAACTCAGCATCCTGGCAGCAGAGGTCACATTTTCTACATTTGGAATTTCACAGAATTCCCCCGAGGAAGTTGAAGCAAGTGTCTAAAGTTGTCTGCCGCGGAAGCCCACTTGCACTCAGACGCTCTCACAACCCACCACCTACCATTTCATCAATATCTCTTTACAACAGTGAACAGTGAGGTCATACCCTGTGGATGACCCCACGACCTTTTCCCCTTGGATGTATTTTTGAATCTTTTCTCATGTCCAGAAATGATCACACCATCCATTTCAACAACTCCCTGATAGTTCAGTCTGGATCAAGCCACCATTTATTTCGCCAAAGGCCTATTGTTGGGATTTTTTTCTTTTTTAGACTAAATGTAGGTTGTTTCCTGATAGCGATGATATAATCCACTTGAACGCCAGCTTGAGTCGTTTATTTTTGTTTGTTTACAATTTTAGTAAGATTTCTTGTTAATTTGTAATTCAGCAATTACAAGTGCAATCCAACAATTCAACTTGTAATAATATTGCCATGGCTCTAAAAGTCAAGCTGATCCAAACATTTTACTCAGAGAAGTGACACTACCTTCCCTTCCAGCCCCTTCCCCACTCTCTATAGGGGACACAGTCACTAGTCTTCAGTATCTTTATGGATATAGATATTCTCATTTTCCTTCCTATGGCTCCCTTTGAAAAATACAAGCTGCTAATATATATATATATTTTTTTTTTCACTTTGTTTCTTGCACATATTTTTAATTAGCTTTATATCCTAGAAAACACATCTTTCAGTATTAGAGTTTCTTCTTATTTTTTAAAATAGCTTTATTGAGCTATAATTCACAGACTACACAATTCACCCATTCAAGTATACAATTCCATTTTTTGCTTGTCCACAGAACGGTTGGAGTGTCATCACAATCAATTTTAGAACGCTTATGTCATCTCAGAAAGAAACCTCACCAGTTTTCACAGTTACTCACCACTCCGCCCCAAATCCACCAAGCCCCAGAAAGCACCAGTGTAGTTGTTTCTATATATTTGCCTCTTCTAGATCTTTCGTATAAGTGGAATCAAACTTGCAGCTGCCTCTTTCACTGATCACAATGCTTTCAAGGTTCCTCCATGCTTTATCAGGTATCAGTACTTTTAGTTGCCAAATCATAGTCCATTCTTTAGATCTGCCCTGGCTTGTTGCTTTGTCCTTCAGCTGCTGAACACTTGAATCATTTCTACTTTTTTGACTATCATGAAGAATGATACCTGAACATTCATGTGCAAGTTTTTGCATGGGGCAAAAAAGGGTTTATATTTTTTTGGTTATAAACCAAGTGGAATTGCTGGATCTTATGATAACGTTATTTAATATTTTGAAGAATGGCCTGGCTATTTTCCACAGTGGCTGCATTATTTAAAAATTCTACCAGCGATGTCTAAGTGTTCTAATTCATCCACATTCTTCCCAACACTTGCCATTATCTGACTTTATTTGCAGCACAGACTTTCTTTATGTGGATGTGTCATCATGAGCAAGACAATTTCTTGCAGTCTTTTGACCTCTGGGGAGCTTATTGACCAAGAAGAGAGACAGACTGTAAAAATAATAATTAGAGCACATTGCTAGTAAAGCTGTGTAAGCAAGAACAGGGCACTCCAGAAGTAGAGAATGAAGGAGAAATACTCATTCTAATTTGGAAGTGGAAGCCTTGTCAAATGGATGGCTCAAAATACAACTTGGAGATGGACAGACAAGTCTTTGAGAAGGAGAAGAACTTCAAAGAGCTTATGTACTTAGAGGCATACATTCTTCCTAGTTTTTGCTATTCTTTCTCCTTCACAAGTAAGCTACTTATGAAAGTGAACCTTTGTTTTCTAATAATACAGGAGGTCAGTGAAAGACTGGCAGACACTGTGAATTTTCTGTGGTCATGTTGGTATGTCAATAAATGAAGACATAATGAGGCAAAACATTGAATGTCATGTTATGTCTAAATTATAATTAAATACTTTGCAATCTATGCCAAGTTTTTCCTGTGTGAGTATAAATATATGATGATAATCTAGATTTATTTCACTGGCATTTGACTATAATGAAATAAACTTGGATTGCTTTCATTTCCTTAATGAGCTTCCAAATTCCTGCTAGGTAATTCACAGTTAGCTGTTCCGTCTAGGGGAAGAGAATAAAGCCCTGGTTGAGTCTCAGTTTGCATGTGGGAAACATGGATGGGGAAATCCTGTATCTCACCAGGTAGACTCTCTATCTTCTTTCTCAAGCTATCAGTCTGACTACCAGGCTTGGACCAACCATGGCTGTGTTCACTCTGTCACCATCCCAGGTGTCTGGCTGTGACAGGAAGAGATGTGGTTGGTTCCTTGTCTGGTTTCAAAGCCTTGCTTCTTGGATCAGCTTTGTTCAGTTTATGTTGCTCTTTTCCTCTGCCCTGGTACCCAGGCACTTTGAGGATGGAGAGGTAGGGGGCAAACAGAAAAGTCAACCCTAGTCCCTTTGGCCCTCCAGGACCCTTTGACCACAGTCTGTTCATTCATCCTAGAATTCCATCTTCAGATTCTGCTCGGATGATGTCTGCTAGTTCCTAGTGCTGACACCAGAAGGATTCTTTTGTTCCCTTTGGTTCAGAATATCCTTTCCCTAGACTTTCCAAATTCTTAGAATTGGATTGCTGCCTTGTTCCAAAGGGATCGTTCCCTTCAGCTCTACCTTCGATGAAGGTGATCCCCGAAGACCTAAACATCAGTAGGTAAAACAGAGAAAGGGGCCTGAGCTGCAGGTGTTCGGAGACAGGAAACAATGTTTCATTTCAACATATTGTGCCTTTTCCCCTTTACCAAATATACGTATTCCTTTTGTGGAAAAGAAGAAAAAAGTCTTTGTGAGTTCTAGCCTGGAGACGATGCTCTTTGCTCAGATCCAGTGTGAATTCAAGAGCTTCTTTCCTTCATCCATGCAGATGTCAGAAAAGACAAAACAGAGATAATGGAGGACATCTCCCTGCTAGAAATAGACACTCAGGGACACATCATCTAGTGACGTGGCTAAGAGCAGAGTGTGGAGGCTGCAGTGAGGTGAGACAAGGGAGGCAAGGTGTCCTGAGAAGCTCCTGTCTCAGGGAAGAGCACCCTTTATCTTTGCCACAGAGGGTTTTTGCTTCTTTGTTTAAAACGATAATAATTCTTACTGCTCATTCAGCATTGGGCACTGTGCTACACTCTTTTTCTCTATGAACTCAGAGTAATCCTTGCAATGTCCCTGTCCTTTGAAGGCTAATAAGCCCATTTCACAGGTGAAGAAACTGAGGTTTGGAAAAGTAATGCTGGTCGCTCAAGTTCATCTAACTAGTGACAAAGCTAGAATTCCAACCAGCTCAGTCTGATTCCAGAGTTGAAACTGCTGACTACCTTCCTGTATTATGGTATAATAGGCTTTTCATATTTTTACTATAGCATTGTGTAATAGGTAATAAATTCACTTTAAAAAAATCCAGATATTTGGTCCCTGTGTCAGTCAAGCATTTACTTAAAGTTTCAAACCATCAGGTTTCATTTGTTTTATAGGTTGATTAAAATTTTTGTTTACTTTTCTATCCCTGAAAAGTTTTTTCTGCATTGTAAAATCGGTGCAATATTTCTGCATTGCCAAATTGAGTTTGCTGAGCTCAAGGTGAGGCTCTTTGCATGTATCATGTTTACCAGGATTTGTTAAACAATTATACATCTACACCTATGTCTGTTTCTCCGTCATTTGCCGCTGGTTTTTAAGTTACTTATTTCTACCGAAACGCAGTGACATTTATGAAATTAAAAATTCAACCGTAAGTATTCAAAGCTTATTTTTTTTTAGCTATTATAGATGGTTACGCGAAATGCCAGAATGATAAGAACTAAAACAACGCAGATAATACAATAACTCGTGGTAAGGCAGCTGTTTTCAGGGGCACTGTTTCCAGCGAAGACGTGAGCGCACCGGCGCCACGCAGCGGGACGCGAGCGGCTGCGCCACACGGTGGCGCTGTGGGCGCGCGTCTGCGGGAGCCGGTCCGCAGGGTGGTCACGACTGTGAGAGCCCCAACGTCCATCATTAATTCACAAGAAGTTAGACTAACTGCTCCAAGATGACAGAAGTCTTCTTCCACGTTGTTTGCAAAAATGATTTAAAGTGAAGATGCAAAGGAACTTAGTAAGTTTTCAAATAATGTGGTACCTGCATATGCTCCACATGGGAAATGTTCATGGAATGAATGCTATGCGGAGTTTCAGGGCAGGGCATAGAATACGACTCGAGTTTTAAAAGGTCAATCATTTATATGTGTGTGTATGTATGTGTGTGTGTGTATATGTATGAATCCATGATGCCACCCTAATGTAGAGAAGTACAGTGGGTAGTGGATGTATGCATATTTTGCATGTATATTTTACCCATTTCTGTACTGAATTTTTTAAGTATCACTGTAGAAAGGGGAAACAGTTACATTATTTTTTAAATGAAAATCAATGTGAAAATCTATCCCCGGGACATTCGAAAGCCCCAGGACAGCGCGACCATCCAGATGCAGCCACAAGCGGGTGCCAGGGCCGCGCCCCCTCCTGCGCGCGGTCCTTCCCCGCTGGGTGATGCCCCTCACCTCCTAGGACCGCGGGGAGCCTGGAGAACCACTCACTGTGTCCTGGGAGCCTGCCTTTCGCTTCCCAACTGTGAACGAGGGTTGACGGGAGATGAGAGGTCAAAGAATCCTCCTTCGATTCAACTGTGTGCCTAGAAAACAATTCATTATTTAACCGGCTCCAAATCTCTCTTCGCCGCCGAGTGCGGGGGTGGAAGGAAGCTTGGGAGTCAGCTCTCGCGCAAAAGCTTCTTACAGAAGCTGACAAACGTCAGACACCTGAAGCCCAGAACTCTGCATGGAAGGGGAAGTGGAGGACAGTTTCTGGAGATTTCCAGGTCCAGGTGAGGGCTCCACCATCGATTCCACTCCGTCACTTAATTTTACTCAGGGCTTAGGGAAATGGAAGCCGCCGACCCCACAGGGAGGGCTCACCCCGTTTCCTCCTCCTGGTTTTCAAAATCTGCAACAGAAAAGAGCGGGAGGCCAGCGTCAGGAGACACGGAGACACCGGTGGGGACATGACGCAGAGCTTCTGCATTCGCACCCACGCGAAGATTATGTGCATGTTTACAGCGAGTGTGTTGTCTCTAAATTAGCAGCTAGTCCATGGGAAGAGGAAGGCAAGCTCCTCTTCCTTGATGGTCCTTGTGGGGCCACAGCGGTGACCTCATGTAGCCCTTTCAGTGGCCCTAGATGGCCTGGTGGACACAGCGTGGTCAGCCAGGTCCTCCTGGCAGCTGCACCGGGGGCCCAGCTGCTGTGAACTTGGCTGACGAAGGCTCACTGGGTCCACTGCCCACTCCCCAGACCAGCTCGCAGGGGTCCCACCATTGAGTGTCACTCGGGCCCCAGGACACCGCAGGGTCCTCAGGCCAAGACTAGATTTTAGCTGAAATGACTGCCTTGCTGTCTGTTGCTCTGAGCCCTTCAGGCCTTTCCTGAAGAGCACACCCCGTAAGTCACACAGCCCCGGTCCCTGTCTCAGGCTTGCTCTTAGGGACTGTGGCCTAATGTCAAGGTCAGTGCCACTGACTTCATTTATCGCTTCCAGACAGCGGTGCTCACGGGACGGCAGTCACCAGTCACACTCACTCACAGACCGGATCACACTGGGACCTCAGAGATGATCTAGTCATTTTACAGAAAGGACATGTCTGTATTTATTCGTGTGTGTGTATTTATATGTGTTTCTATATACTGTGCTACATAGACTTATTCCCCTGCTTTTCTCATTTATTATTATATCAAAATTATGTTTCTTCTATCTTTATAAACATAATTATGAAAAGATGCAAAAGAGTCTCATCTACAATAGAGTTCTTTTTTAAAACCCAATATATTCCTTGATAGGGGAATAGTTATTTGTATTTTGATTATTAAAAATAATAAAAACGATGATACATGATGGTGTAGCAGTGGATTGGTCAGCCGCCTTCGGCCAGCACAGTCCACATCCATCCCAAGGACTTGGGTTCGTGTCCTGGCTCCGAGGGAAACAACCAAGATGAACAATTAAATAAAATGAAGTGCTTCTTCCTCCGCCTTCTTTCTGCCTCCTGCCTCTGCTCACCTTCACTCCTGCTGCACCTTTCCTTAAAAAATAAAACGGGGGAATAGCTTTATAAAAGGGCCTTTTTCTGTGTTCAGTGAGTTTTCTTAAGAAAGAACCGTAGAAATAGAGTTAATAGACCACAGGATATGATACCTATTACATTTTTATTTTCAAGAATGTTTTGCCAGTTTATACTTCCAACCATAGTGCCATCTGGTCTTCTGAACCTCTTGCTAATTCTGAGTCTTATTATTTTTAAAAATCAAAAAGCCAAAATATATTAAAGTGAAAAGAATTCATTGCTTTTTTAAAAATTAATGTGATTTCCTTTATTTGTAATAAAGTTCAGTTTCCCCATATATGTATCAGCCGTTTGTGTTTCCTGTGTTGGGAGTGTCTCCCTGGCTGAGGGCTGTAATGAATTCACGCAGTGTTTGAAGGTCACTCTGGAAAGTTAAACTGGTCATAGACAAGGTTACTAAACTCTTCAAGGAGAGGTGTTTATCCTGTAATTTCTCCAGGGAAGTATTCTCTGTCTGATCTTGGCAAAGTGTGTGTGGGAGGATATGAATCTGAAGAAATCACATTAGCAATTAACACTCAGCCCAATTCACCTCTCTTGACCAATGCAAGATGGAGTGTCTCACTGGAAGGATTTCTAAACATAAAACGCAATGAGATAATTTAACCAAATATTTTAAGTGGAACAGAGGCAGGAATGAAAACGTCCTATGCAGCCAGAAAAGCTCCACAATTTATGAAGAAGCGCCAAACAGGCACATGACGTCCTAACACGAGGACCACGCAGTACAACTCTTGTATCTTGAAGACACTCACACACACAGATGTCCCCAAATCGAAGGCTTGTCTTTGATTACAATTTGTGGTTTCAAAAAGGTGTCTTCTTTGGCTTTTTCCTGATTTCAGGAAGAGAAGACATTCAGATGAAGTGAAGTAGATGAAGTGAAGTCGATGGAGTGAAGCGGATGAAGTGAAGTAGATGAAGTGAAGTAGATGGAGGAGTGAAGTGGATGAAGTGAAGTCGATGGAGTGAAGCGGATGAAGTGAAGTAGATGGAGTGAAGCAGATGGAGGAGTGAAGTGGATGAAGTGAAGTCGATGGAGTGAAGCGGATGAAGTGAAGTAGATGGAATGAAGTAGATGAAGTGAAGTAGATGAAGTGAAGTAGATGAAGTGAAGTAGATGGAGTGAAGTAGACGGAATGAAGCAGATGGAGTGAAGTAGATGAAGTGGATGAAGTGAAGTAGATGAAGTGAAGTAGATGGAGGAGTGAAGTGGATGAAGTGAAGTCGATGGAGTGAAGCGGATGAAGTGAAGTAGATGAAGTGAAGCAGATGAAGTGAAGTCGATGGAGTGAAGCAGATGGAGGAGTGAAGTGGATGAAGTGAAGTCGATGGAGTGAAGCGAATGAAGTGAAGTAGATGAAGTGAAGTCGATGAAGTGGATGAAGTGAAGTCGATGAAGTGGATGAAGTGAAGCAGATGGAGGAGTGAAGTAGAGTCTCAGGACTAGAAGCCAAGCAAGCACTTCGGCGCCCCTCCCGCAACGTGGAGCTGTCAGTGGTGTTTTCCTGATAAAAAGGTTTTCAGTGATGACGAATTTTCAAGAGAGCAGACTCAATTCTGTACTGAAATTCAGTGTGAGCTCAGGGCAGAGGTGAACTTTATTTTGGAAAATCTGAGAAAGCAGCTCAATGAACTGCGAGGAGTGGACAGATGGATCCATACCCGTTGCCGCCCCAGACGTCTCCGTGAGCCCGCAGGCTCCTCACCGCAGCTGCCAGGCCGGCGTCCTCCTCGTCTTCTCACAGCCCCGGTGGGGTCGCGCCCGCATGAGCCCCTCGCCTGGCCTTTGCCCTCCAGGCGCCAGCACAGCGCTCCTTCAGGGTCTGCGTCCATAGGGAAGCTTTTCTCAACGAATGGAGGAAAGTAAACATAAACAACTTGGACTCCGACTTGATTTGCGGTCAGACCCTGACTCCAGACATTGTCTTAGAACAACCGGCTAACAAAGCCCAGCGGAACGTGTCACACCGGGCGAGGTTGACCGGCTCTGGCTCGGTGGTTTGGGTCAAGTTGTCTAGTCTCTCGATTAATCTCTCTCTCTCTTTCTCTCTCACACACAAGCACACACCCCTCTCCTCACACACACGAATCTCTCTCACACACACCCTTTTCGCACACACCTCACACACACACCTCACACACCTCACACACACACCTCACACACACACACACCTGCAATATTTTTCAGATACTTTATCTCTAAAAATGAGGACACATTTCTGCCTCGAGGAACTCTGGGTAAAGGATTTGGCACAGTGTCACCAGCAAACGCTCAAAGTGGTTACAATTCATGTTGTCATACATCATCAGTTTAAAGCCTCCGACTGAGTGATCGATTGGTTGACGTGTGAACCGCTTTCCTCATCTCTTTCTGTCGCATGCAGGCCACCGCCTAGGTGGGTGTCACTGGAGACCTAGTGGGACTTGTTTCTTGGCCTCTTCTCCTAGATTCTAGAATTTTTGTCTGACTCTGGTGCAGAAAATCTGCCCCTTCCTCGCATCAGGGTGGTGGGCGGGATGATGGCCCCTCTCTCATGCCCCAGGGAGACCCTAGTACCGGGTCCCTTCTGCGTCTCCAGTGGAACCCAGGCTGTGGACGTGCGGGACTGGGAAGCATTTGATGCCCGTGAAGCTGAGTTACTTGAACTGCCATGCGCTTCCCAGGCGTGGGCTCTAGACAAGCTGTTTTCTCCTCAACTTGTCTGCTCCTCTCTTAGAGATCATTTTTATTTTGCAAATCCTAAAACTTACCTTTGACATTCCTTTCAGAATATATCAAAGCGGACAAATTCACACACCTTGATTGTTCACTAATTTACTCAGCAAACATTTCTTAACGCTCAACGCTTTATTGAAAGGGAGAGCAGCACATGCTTAGAGAGAGAGACGTTTGCTTGCTTTTGCCTCTGATGTCCTTTAAACGCTGGAGAGGTCGCATTTTGTTCTTCTAAAAGCTTGTCTGACTATAGCGACATCTACTGGTAAAACTGAGCTATGGCCCGAGGGCGTCGTGAACATCGAAGGTATTTAGACAAGTCTTTCCTCCTTAAAGGGGGGTCCAGGCAGAAGTCCAAACGAACATTCTTCGGTAACGAGAACTACTAAACGACTTCATTAAAATCACTTTTCTGTAAATGATTTCTGAATCTTCAGAGCTTTTCAGTTTGAAATCGAAAGATCTAGAACAGAATATGCAAGTTTCTTGGAGTTGGTCTCTGTGGCTGCCCCACTCAGATACGAAGAGCCAAGGACAGAAGAGGCCAGTCCAGAAGCAAAGTTCTTCTAAAGCTTTAGTCCTTCCTTTCATCAAAGACGCCATCGGTCACTCGCTGAGCCTCCACCCTTCCCCTCACCCGGACATGGTCTCCTGTGCCCATTCTATAGAAGAATATTGTTTGTGAAGGTCAAAAAGATAGTTTATCTGTGAATAGTTCTAAGAAACCTATGCCAAGCCACTGGTGATGCCCTCCTCTTCCTTCCCCAGCGCCCCTTTCCAGGCCTCAGCTCAGGATGTAAATCATGGGTCTGTCCCAGCTACTTCAGAATTTACCGCAGATTAATTCTCCATATGTATGTTTTTAAATTTGGACTTTTCTCTTAATAACCATGCCTAATGTTAATTTGTTCCTTCATAAATTCTGTAAAGAACCTCAGAGAAATGGCGGAACTTCTTCTTTGACCCTACGCAATACCGCAGTTACCTTTGCTGAAAAATCACGGACCAAGCTGCTGGACAGCCTTTTGAAAGGAGTATATTTGAGAAAGTACACAGAATATTAGAAAAACAATATCATGAAAGTAACTCATATTGAATCGAGTGACTAATACAGCATTGCTTCCACCTGGTTGATGACAGGGTGTCCCAGCTTGGTAATGAGTCATCATTTAAGAATTAATTTATGTGCTGCCCTGGAATTCTGTCTGACTTAGGATACTACGTTCAGTAGTGAAATTCCCAGGGTCTCCGAAAACAACTCATTTTATACAACACAACTGAAATCCTGTATGTTTGCAAAAAATTAAAAAAGAGGAGTGATTAAAAAAGCATACGTTTGTGATGTTAATAAATAATTAGGATGTTTAAAAACAAAAATAAAGCTTCTAAATAACAGATTTTTAATTGCCTAGAATCCTATAACTATCTAGTTAATGGTTATTAGCTTGCAAAACATTTCTTGTGCCTTGGAGTTTTATCAGTCAGGGTGCCTTTGTAAAAGGCTGCAGGAGCTGTATGTCTCACCTCCTTACAAAGCAGAAAAGGTTCTTATCAGGTGCCTCATTGTGAGAACAGAGAAAAAAATCCTCAGATGAGTTGTCTGTGGGCATCCCTTCTCGCATCATTAGTCAGAGTGGGTTTCTTTGCCCCTTTCTTATCAACCACTGGCCAGTACATGACACTCCAAACTCAGGCACACCCTGCTGTAGTCGCAGTTGGGTCAGTCGCCTCCGAAGGAGCACAGGCCACATACCCCTGGGTTTGAGTCCTGGGTCTGGGGGGAAACAACCAGTGTGAACAACTAAATAAAAACAGAGTGCTTCCTCTTCCTCCTCTCTCTTCCTGCCTGCCAGTCTACTCTTCTTCATCCCGGCCTGCACTGCTCCTTTAAAAAAATAAAACAAAGTACTCTTTCGGATGCCTAAGGTATCAGGGAAGAACTGGGTAAGAGTCAAAGAGAACGGTTGGAATTTAGAAAGTGTGTGTTTGCTTTGGTTTGGTTGGAAGTTGGGAGAGGCCTGAACGTCTGTAGAAGGCCAGCAGCAGCGCAGACGACAGGTCTCTGCAGCCAAGAGAAAGTCTGGCCTCTGCAGTCGCCGCTACACTTCAAGGGGAGTTTGCAGGTCAACATCTTTGACACGCCAGTGAATAGATGAGTCCATCAGAATTGCTAGCGTTTCATTTCCTCAAAGAGAAACATTAAAAATAAGCCATCCTTTTATTAAAATCACTTCCTCAGTAAGACTTTCTGACTTCAAACGTTTTTCTTGTTACTCTGAAACTGTTGCAATATTTCACACGCCTGGCAAAGGGAAAGTGGTGAAATGTGAGTAAGATCAGTATATTAGGTAAGAGCATGGCTTTGGTGCTAATTTCCTGATCTTGCACATTTTACTGTGTTATAAAGAAAATCTCCTTTTAAAGGAAGTAAGTACTGCAGAACTTCAAGGGCGTGATTGTGACGAGACTGTACTGCCCACTGTTTGATCAAACTCTTAGCTAGATGTTGGCGTGAAGGTGTTTGTAAGATGTAGACTGAACACGCCAGCTTGTGCTCCCGCGGTGTAGGATGGGCCTTACTGAATCCATTGAGAGCCTTAAGAGCAAAGACATAGGTTTCTCAAAGAAGAAGGAATTCTCAAGACTTCAACAAAGAAAGTCCACTTGAATTTCCAGCCTGCAGAATTCAGCCTCCAAACTGAAACATCAATTCTTATCATAATACCAGACTGCCGGCCTCCCTACAAAATTGCACACTCACCAACCTCGCAAATGAGTGAGCTGATGATTCCTTAAAATAGTCTTTCTTTCTTTCTTAAAATATACATACAGCTGGGCCTGGAACCACACGCTGCATATAGAGGTGCACGTAGAAGTGCGCTGACTTCTGTGTGGATAATTTCTATCTGCAGGTTCTTGGCTTCAACCACCTGGGTTAGCAGAACTTGTGAATGCAGAACCCGTGGATACAGAGGGCAGATGGTAAGGGACCCGAGCAAATTCAAATTCTGGACACCAAGGGAAGACGGTAGTTAAATTGGGGGGGAGTCAAAAGTTATTCCGTGTCTCTAACCCTGTGTGTGTGTGTAAACATAGTTACATATATTCCACTGGTTTCTCTCAAGAACCCTGACCAATACAAGGGGTAAATGGCACTATGTCTGCAATTGACTCTCAACAGCTCACTCAGGGAATCTGGGTAAAAGGTAATGAAGATTATTTGTACAATTCTTGCAATGTTTTGGTAATTCTGAAATTACGTCAAAAGAAAAAAAAGAAAAACAAAGCTTATTGGAACACTAATTTGGAACATAGCTTTTCTCTTAGACACAAGCATATCAATTGGCTGGGTTCCCAAGGAGGAGACAAAGGATTATTTAACACATAAGTGACTGAAATACCGAGCCCCCTCAGGGTGGTTAAGCAGGAAGGAGGCCATGCTGTTTCAATAACAAGTCAGCCAGAAAGGAAAACCTTAAAGTTGTATAGCAGATTCGAAATATTTTGGTGGAGAAATATAGCATAGTTGTTCAATAGTCAATGGTCAGCGTGGAAAACGGGGAGGCCAGGGGCGGTCACAGTTGCGGGGTCGAGGTGAGGAAAGAATGGTAAAGAAGAAATAGTTACTCAGGTGCACCTCGAGAGGAAGGGATGAGAGTGTCAGGAAGTTTCACTTAATGTGGCTTAGTTGGAAGACATATGAGCATATTTTTATCCTAATGGGAGGGAGCTAAAGCAGAGGGAGTTGTTGAAATTCTACCAGAGAGAAGCATAATCCAGTATGTATGAGAAGGATGGAATCTTATGTAGTGTTTTATATGTGTGTGTGTGCGTGTGTGTGTGTGTGTGCATGTGCGTGTGTGTGCGTGTGTGTGTGTGCGTGTGCGTGTGTGTATCCCACTGGAAAATTAGTAAATAATCAAGCTTAGGAGCAACATAAGGTCAAATTCTATATCTGTCAAGTAAGGACATTAAAAAAAGAAGTAAATGTCATCCAAACAATGACTATTCATTATTACCACGTTTCATAAAAGATATTTAGGGTGCACCCTGGTGGCCTAGTGTCTAGCACACCTGGGAGCAGGCCCGCATACATCCCAAGGTCCTGGGTGCAATACCCAGGACCAGGGGGAACAACCAATGTGGACAATGTGGGGGTATTCAGGTCGCTCAAAGAACCCAGCAGAGTCAGGCGAGTGAGCAGCAGAGATTAATCAGAAGGTAAAGGGATGGAGCCGACCAAGGGAGGTGCAGACCCCGTGGGTTCAGGGTCGCTCCACACACTACACATCCCACATGTGAACTCGTCCATCAGCTTTCCTTGTGCATCCGGATGCATCCACGACTGGGTGCTGGAGCCAGAGGCAGTTTACCATCCTGATAGTTAAACTTTAATCCCTGGTCTAAGGCTGCTCTGGTGGGGGTTCTGACAGACAACTCAATAAAATAATAAATAAGGCTCTTCTTCCTCCTCTCTCTGCCTGCCTGCTCACCTTCATTCCTGCTGCACCTTTCCTTTAAAATAAATAAGTGAATAAAAATATTAAAGGTTAACTATAGAAAGGTCATAATGCAGGCATTTACTCCAGTTAGCATGACGTCATCCTTCCATGGGGCACTGTCCAGAGGGCTCTGACTTTGGAAGAGTGTCATTTCTGGCCTGGGAGCCTGGGTGGAACCCAGCAGCGAGGTCGTTCCTACAGAACGCACATGGGCGCCCATCCCTGCCTCCTCCATCGCGAGCCTGGCTCTTCCTCTGACTCACTGCCCTTTGTTCCAGAGTCTAAGTCACCCTTGATCTGGCTGAAGCTCAGATTTTCCCTCCTCCACAGGAGGGGCCGATGGCATGCACTTCTGGTCGCTTTATTGAACTGGTATGTTTATCTGCCAAGGTTATAATTCTTTTCATATCACCACCTCTGCCCTTTGTTAATGTTCAATCTCATTTCTTCTTTCTGGTCAGTGTAGTTTTTCCTTTCGTTCTCACCTTGTTCATCCCTCTCTGTTGTTTCTCCTGGAATTTCTTTGGCCGGGGAAATGTAGTGGCACGTTTCTTCTCCAGTTCAGTGAGTGTCTCTCCCCTTCACAGGGAATGGATGACTGGGTCGCACACCTTACTGACTGAGTGATATTATCGCCATTCCTCGGAGCTGTGAGCCCTTCCCTCCTTTTGCCCAGAGTGAAGTCTAGAGCTATTCATCTCCTATTTGAGCAGGGAAGGCGTTCGATCAATCAGAACGTGCTTTGGGGCCAACAGAGCCGTGTGGACCTCTGTCCTCTGTTCTCTGCTGGCTGTGCCACTTCACTCGAGTCTTGTGAACACGCTGAGACTTCGCTTTTTCATCGTGAAAGAGGTAAACGAACATCAGTCACATCAATTTGGAAATAAGATTATTTCCAGAAAGAAATGAAAGAAATACGCAAGGAGCTTTGACAAGCACTACGCAAGGAGCTTTGACAAGCACTGGCACACGGCAAGGCTCAGGAAATGGTGACTTCTCTTCTCCCAACGCTTTCTGGCACTGAGCTTTCAAACATGGCAGCCAGTAACGACCTGTGGCCGCTGAAATTCTGAAGTGTGGTTTGTCTCAGTCAAAATGTGCCATCGTTGTGAAATATACACCAGGTGTTGAATTTTTAGTATCGATTACTTGCTGAAAGGGTAATGCGTTGACTACACTGGGTTAAATAAATATATTATTAAAATGAACTTCACCTGTTTCTTTTTCCATTGTTTAATTCAGCCATCAGAAAATTCAAAGAGAACTATTGTCTTATCAAGGTGGCTATTACAAAGTGCATCAGATTGGGTGACCTAAACAACACCTATTTCTCACAATATTTTCCCTTTTCGGAGGCGGGGCAGTCCAAGTCCAAGGTGCTGGCAGATTCAGCCCCTGGTGAGGGCGCCTCTGGACGTGCAGAGAGCTGCCCTCGCGCTGTAGCCTGACGCAGAGAGAGAGAGAGGCTCTGGTCATTTCCTCTTTGTTTAAGGAAGATGATAATGGACACCCCAACTTCATGACCTCATTGAAACCTAATTGCTCCCCAAAGGCCACCCCAGCCCCTAATGCCATGACATTGGGGAGTTCGGGCTTCAACATCTGACTTCTTGGGGGATACAAACATTCAGTCTATAGCACATAGAAACTCTGCAGTATATTTTTATTAGACTCAGTTATAGTATCTTGATTTCTTTTTTTGCAATGGAAAATGTTGAATAAGGGGAGCTGATTGTATGATCACCACGTTCAGTACATGAAAACTTGACTGCTCGATCATGGGCCCACCTTTCTGAAAACGGAGTTAAAAGTCCCTTGGGCAGCACCCCAGGGAATCGGGAAAACCCAGACAAACATACATGTCTTCTTGGGGCACTAATGGTTTGGGGAGATAAAATTAAGTCATTGAATTGGCCGTTTAAAATTACATCTTTCCACTAAAACACAAAAATATATTATTAAAATGCAAAAAATTACATACTTTTTTAAAAAGGCATGAAGCCTCAAAGAAGCTTTGAGCTTGAGCTGGGCAACATCAGGCTTAGCGTGAGCAGCAGAGCCCAGGCTCGGAGTGGGACAGCTTGCTAAGACCTAGGCTCTGCCACTTATTAGCTATGTGACCTTGGACGAGTCACTTCCCTTCTCAGTGCTTCTGTTTCCTCCGTAATGAAATGAAGTCAGCAGCAAGCCTTCCTCACAGTGGTGAAAGGACCCAATGAGTCAGAGCCCCCAAGGGAGGTAGGACAATGTGTTCACAAAGAGCACAGGAAGGGT
Source organism: Solenodon paradoxus (assembly GCA_004363575.1). NCBI lineage: Eukaryota > Metazoa > Chordata > Mammalia > Eulipotyphla > Solenodontidae > Solenodon > Solenodon paradoxus. The sequence goes on from RJWH01000827.1 coordinate 457,355, forward strand.
AGAGTGTGGTGCTGTGATTACAGCTCCAGGCTATGCTTTGCCTCTGTGATCGCACCTCCAGGCTCTTCTCAAGTCTTAGGAGCAATCGAGGGTGAAAATCTGGGGACTCGCCGTCTTGATGCTTCCCACGTCTGCAAAAGGACACAGCTGTTATTGGTCCCCTTCATTCCTGCTTCTGAGGCTGCTCAGGCCTTCTTCTGATTGGTATAGGACGTCCTGCGACAGGTACTTAGTGCCCGAAGGGGCTAGCCCAGAGTTCAATTCCGTATATTTAGGCGACATGACAATGCTCTGCTCTTCTCTAGTTTGAGATCTCAGAAGGCTATACACCTTGTCAAGTTTCTTATTGTAGATCATGTGTACTGCCTATCATGTGTGTGTGTCACAGTCCAGGCTAGTTTGATTGCTGTGAGGACCATTGTGCCAATGTTTGACGCCCGATGCTCCCTCGCACTATGTGATTGAATATGGTCACTGTTCGATACCTACTGACTCATAGATTGAAAGAAATAAAACTGAAATAAACAGAGAACTGTCATCAACTTCTTTATTTTCACATCCAGCTCTTGTTACCTGAGGGGGAAGGAGATAGAAGAGGGCGCACAGGCTTCTAAAAACCCAGATCCCCAAAATGCAGTCCCTCTCACCACGTGACACACATGGAGATTCCCTGTCCTGCATTCCATCCCAGCTAAGGAGGTGGCATGCATTTTGGAAAGGTCCAGCTCTCCAGTGTTAGGCAGACCAGGGGCAGCGGTCCCAGCTTCATCATTTACTAGCAAGGCTCTGGAAGTGACCAGGAAGAGGATCCCTCTCAGCCCGTCTCCTCAACTTGACCAGGATCGAATGAGGCAAGATGAATATGCTCCTGGCTCAGATGGGACACTTTTAGTAACTGTTAGTTTCCTTGCAGAGTCAGGTTGATTTGGGTGCTGCTGTGGAAAGGCAAATATGTGACAGAGGACTGGACAATGCTTTCTGGGTTCTTGGAAGATGTATTCCTGTAAATATCTGAAATTTGGATTGTGCTTTCCGTTTTCTTCAATCATGAACTTGTGAGAATTTAAGTCTCATTTGCAGACGGGGTGAAGCAAGAGAGGAGGAAGCCAACGAAATCAGTAATGGAGAGCAAGCGGACAGCTCAGATTCAAGAAGCAAACGTGGTCCTGTGTGCATGTGTGACATACGACTTGCTGTAGGCAGAGATACAAGTATGTAACATACATTACATACACGTATACATTTAACCCCCCTTTCTCGCCTCTCCTTTCCTTTATACCAAGTCATCTTCCAATTTTTCTTCTACCAATTTTACTTTTTAGATTAATTACATATACACATGGCTCAAAACTCAAAAGGGGATTCCATAAAAGAGCTTCTTCCCACCCTGCCCTTCAGCCCACGAAGTCTCCGTTCAGGCAACCAACGTTACCGGTTTCTTGTGTATCCTCCTAGAATATTCTGTTTATCCCTTTTGAATATAAATGACCACATACCATACAATACTACTATCTAAATCTTGCTTATTTTCACTTACCCATCGTGAAGACTATCCCATACTCAGATGTGGAAATTTCCCTTGCTCTTCCTTAAAGTATTTCCAATTGCACTATATTTAATTGTGTCAATACTAATTCAGTCTGTATCCTGTTGAGGAATATCAAACTAGCTCTATTCTTTGCTAATACAACTAATGCCTATAACCTTACACATTCCATTTTGCAGTAAACACAAGTATCTGCAAGAGAGATTGCCCAACACGGAGCTTCTGGGTGGAAAGGTATTAACGTGCCCGTGTGAGTTGATAGTTGTCGCCAAATTACCTTCATAGACGTTGCACCAATGCACAGACTTTGCTGCAAAATATCAGTCTTCTGGCTTTTCTAAAATGTGCATAGACGGTCACAAAAGCACGTCTATTGGGAATAACAGAGGCAGTTTGAGCCGACCCTATGGCCGTGGGCCAGCTGGAATGTCTGCTACTCTTCAACTCTCCCTTGGGTGGGAAGTTCGGACCTTACAAAGATTCAGAGTTGTCCAACTTCCCAAGTCTAACATGGAACTCAGCATTAAAGGTGCTTTTAATTTACAATCTGCTATTTAGCTGCACCCCGGACTGTCAGAAGCTCATGAAAAAAGTAAATGCAATGCCGGGTTTTCCCTTGGGGTTGTAAGTTTTAAATGTGACCGTGCTATTAATGCTTCGGCTCTAAGAGTTTTCGGTCTTCACCCCTTTACTTTGCTCAACAGCAGCGGGAACACCCAAGAGCTTCTGTCCATCTAGATTACACAGAGATGTGTCTACAGACCGACAGATAAGGATATTAACCATATTTGAAAGCATAAATGATCAAATAAAAATTTATGGATTCAATGATTCCATTATATGTTAACATCACATTCTGCTGAAAAAAAAAAACAAACGACTATTTAAAAATGAATGAGACTATCATCCACTTTCTGTTGCTGCAGATCTGGCTTCAAAGATGATAGCCAGATGGCACCTCGTGGAACCTAATGGAATTTCCCCATGAACTGAACTTCTGTGGCACAATTCCTGCCCCGCGTTGACAACAGGTGTACCTGCTCCTAACCCTCCTGCTGCAGAGCCCCTGGCCCTTTCCAGAAGGTGAGGGGCAGTGCCAAGCATCATGGGCTCTCTGTGAATTGGTTTTCCAAGCCCAGCTTCAAACATCATGCTCAAACAGGCTCTTTTTTTGTGGATCAGTCCTGGAAGGGCACCCTGTAGACTTCTAAATAAATAGGGTAGCTGTGATGGGTTTGTTGCAGGGGCCACACAGCAGTGTGCTGGGGGTGGGGGCGGGGTGCCAGGTTTCACCTGCCTTAACTCTGCCCTCTGCCCAAGCTCTAATGTCCAGTACTGACCATGGCTCATAGACCCACATCAGAGGCCAGCGTCTTATCAAGGACATCTGGTTTTCTTTCCACTTAAGAAACTAACTATACTTTCTGGGTGAACAGGTAAGAGGCTAAAAGAATCATACAAGGGCAATACAGAGAAGCAGGTTCATCCCTCCCTGGCCAGAGCCAGAACTGGGAGCGTAACGACACCGGTGCGTAAGATAAAGTCTGGTTCCCCTGGCAGTCCTACGAGGGCAGAGGAGCCAGGAAATGAGAGCTGTCTGTCCAGCAGTGGAATGCTGGGTTCGTAGGAGGGAGACAAGTGAGGTCTGCAATGCAGAAGACTGTCCTCGCTCCTGGCGAGGCTGCCGCAGACTTGAAACAGGCATCCTTCTGAAGAAGAGAATGAATGCTCAACTCTGTGGTTGTAACCACAGTTCATCCTTCGTGTTTCTACCCTCTTTTATGGTCTGTAAGTCTCTCCATGGCGATCCTTTGTAATGTGGGTCGGGCAAGTAATGTTACTCCATAAAACGCAGGAGGCAAATGAAAAAAACAGGCTCAAGGCTGTTTAAGGCGTTGTCCGGCTGGAAAGAGACACACCACTTTCAGGTCACCAGACTCCTGACCCACTCTGCTTCCAAGGTTCTGAGTGTGGGTGGGAGAGGCTGGAGACAATGGAAGGAACAAAAGTTCAAGCTGAGCCTTTGGAGGCCCAAAGTATTAGCAGGAGAAACTCAAGAGGAAGGAATCTCTTGGCAAATGTGAGTTGGTGGGGGAAGATGAGAGCATTAAATTTGAGTGGAAACACGAATCACTGGGTTGAAAGAGGTTCAGGCCAGGTGAGTAACTTGGGTGTGATGGGTTAAGTAAGGCATCTCTGTGGTTTCATAGAAACCAAGTAGCAATGTAAGCCAGGCTTTAAAGATGAATCTGGTAGTGGGACAAGAATCTTAGAAGAAAGTGGTCTAGTAGTGGGTAACTCAATTAGGGTATTGTGGAAATTCAGGTGTGAGGTGATAAATCTTGCACCAAGATGTTAACAGTGGAAATGCAGAGGGAAAAAATGAATTCACAAGACTGTAAGAAGTCAGACACTCCAGAAGCTACTAAAGTTAACTATCAGAATAAAACATACAGAGTTCAAAGCTTCTCCAAGCTGTGAGGGTCTTGGGGAATGAAGACCTCACTGGAACAGAGGATTAGGGCCTTTATTTTAGAGACAATGGATTTAATGTGACAGTGTCAGAAGGCAGATGAGTAGAGCCAAATGGCAAGGTTCTCAATAGCATGAGGTTTGAAGCTCATGGATGAAAAGGCAATGTAAGATTAGATCACGTATTTTCTATAATCATGAAAACCAAAATATAGCTTTTTAAAATATTAATTTTATTAATGCATATAAAATAAGAACAATTTATGAAAATGTTCCTTTTTAAGAGAAACTACAATCTTTGTAAAATAGGCACATCCATCATTGTTACAACACACCTTGCACACACCTTGGATAAATGTTTGAGAATCACACCCTGTAAAAACGAGAAGCTATTTCGTGACATTCAAGTACTTAAACCACACTGCTGAAATTAAACTCGTACATGCCCAAAGGGATTTCATGTCAAGGTCCTATAGATTCTTTCACGGTGGCAGGTGAAGAACAGGGAGAGGGTTCCTTGAGAGCTAATTTACCTTAGGCGGCTCCAACAGGGATTTACTTTCCATACTTCATCACAGAACTAAGGGAGGAAAAAGGCCAGGGACACGCATCCCGGGCAGGTCTCCTCCCTCCCATCCCTATCTACGAGCATGGCTCCTCCAGCCCCACAAGAGGATTTCTGACAGCTGAGCTCTAAAATGCTCGGATTCTATCAGCAGCAAAAATACTTAAAAATGCCTTTGTAACTCTCAACTCTGAAGCTGTGGATTAAAGTCATGATAAAGGCTACTCCCCTGAATAGACTTCATTTAGGATGTGTCAGATGGGAAACACTTGGGAAGATCTCTATGCGAGAAATTCCCTCTTGGGTCTGTTGGCAAAGATCCTTTCTCGCCTCAGAAGCCAAGTTCCTTCTGACTTTGGAAGAGCTGTGATGAGAGGTGGGAAAGAGCCTTCGGTCTACAAATCTGCAGACTTAAGATGACAGACGTGCAGCAAGAGCTGGAAGTCGCTGTAGCTGCCCCCAAAGGTTCACTGTGACAAAAGAACATTTGCACGGACTCCCTGCTTGATTAACCTCCCAAGTTTTCATAAATATTAAATGATCTCCTTACTGCAAAGTAACTGGCCCAATAAACAAATGTTGTTTGGTTCGTGATGTCAGTTTGATGGCACAGCACTAACCTCTGACATCATACTGATACACCAGACTTAACAGGGACCTTTCATCCTACTCCAGAAACTACAAAAGTCAAGCAACCGCGGACTTCACATTTAACACGTAACATGAAGTATTACTACGTGTAACTTCATAAGGGGAAGACTGTAAAAATGCATTTACTAGAATTACTGTACTTAAAAAATTATTAAAAAAAATATATATTCCAAAGTCCTTTAAGTATTTGGTTTAGAGGATAGGAGAGGTATCTACTAGGGTGAACCAGAAGAAACTATGGTTTTTGTAAGATAGAAAAGATTAAAATCTTAGCAGTTTCTTATGTTTCAACCTAATAAAATCCTGAGAAAACTGGGTTTGGCATCATACAACAAATTCAAAAAGAATTTATAGAACATCATCTTTTTTGTCAAGGAAAAGGACTTTAGGAGGGGAATGTGCAGATCAGCCACGCCAAGATTTCTCTGTGACTTAAAGACCTGAAATCTTAGGAAGCTACAAAAAAACCAGGCTAAGCCAGGACAACCAAAATTGTAGAATGATACGGTCGCTAATGCCAGCGACACAGAAAGCTATGACCAAATCTGGTGATTCAAAAACTTTAAAAACATTTACACATAAAAATTCCGGCATGAAACAAAAAGGCACAGATCCGGGTTCGAAGAATGATGATCGTTTATAAAAGCCTTGAAAATAAGGCCAATTCACCTGCAGGCACACGAGCAACCAGACACCTGCTCCAGGCTTCGGCTGGGCCTCCTATGCGGCGTCACGTGGCAGATGCACTATCACCACGCTGATTTCAGCAGCACTGTGGTCAACAGGTGCCTGTGTGAAACATCCTCCCCTCCTCTAGCCCATCAGGACCAGAATACACTTTAAAAATAATTTCCAATAGTCATGAAACGGTTTCCACTTTTCTTCAACCTAGAGCGGTCCTCTTACTATCGCCATTCCAAAAAAATGATGAAACTGGAACCAGTTAAGAGAAGCTGATAGAACAGGAATACTCGTTAGACCAACCAACCGTCTGGTCTGACTAATGAAAGACATACCGTGTTCAAAAGTGGTAACTTGAACTGAGATTTATTATAGAGGATCGTGAGGTAAAGGCGGATTTTCCGAGCGTGGGTGCGGTGTCTGAACTGGGGCGCAGCGCCCCTGGGAATAGCCATGGCAGCGCTGGCGCGTCACTTGGAAGCCTGGCACCACTTCCGAATGGCAGCGCCCGTGCTGCTGGCCACCACGCAGAGCGCGCCGCCCACCGTCCACCACGTGGGGACGTCGTTAAAGAAAATGATCTGAAAGACAAAAGCGAAGACCACATCCATAGTCTTCATTAAGGCCACCGGGCCTGCCTTCTCTATTTGCACGGCCTTCGTGAGGAACACCTGACCCCCCAAGCCAAACAGCCCAATGAGGAGGAGAAAGAGCCTGTCCACGCCGCAGCGGGGCAGGCTCCACGCCCCCAGGATGAAGAGGATGACGACACACTCCACCAGGCCAAGCACCACGTAATACCAGATGCTCAGCAAGCAGTCCACGGACTTGCCCATCTTCCTCAGGATGACCAGGGTCCCCGCGCCAAACACGGCGTGCGCGACCGCGGCAAAGGTGCCCTTCAGGTGAGCAGAGTAGCTCCGGTCCAGCCCGGCCGCGCTGGAGCCAAAGAGGAAGGGCGGCCTGACGATCAGGACCACCCCAGTGATGGCGAACGCGGTGAAGAGGACGTCCCAGGGGCTGTACTTTTCCTTGAGAAATATCCACGCAAACAGAGACGTGAACACGGGGCTGCTGAACGTGATGACCGTGGTGTCGGCGAGGGACGTGGACTGCAGGGCGTAGTACAAAAGGATCACGGCCGTGGAACCCAGGACTCCTCGGGCGAAGAGTAAGATGCGCTGACCTTTGGGGCCTATGAACCCAGTTCTGCAAAGTCAAATCACAGCGCTTGGGTTAAAGGAAGCTGGTGTTTGCTTTCGAGTGATCATTACATTGTCTTAAAAGCCCCTAAGAGCACACATTTGGGGACAGTGAGTTAACTCTGGTAGCCACAGCCCAATGCTACGCAGCTTTTAAAAATACCTCCCAAGTCCAGCCAACGCCTCAAAGTGCTGGAAGCGTAAGCAGCGCTGGCGTGAGAACTGCGTGCCTGGTATGAGAACCCGGTACAGTAGACACTACTTCTCCTGTGTGTTTGCAAGACAGACAGAAAGGAAAATACACTGAAATGGGCCCTGTGGTCGAGCTTCAATAGGTGGGCTCATAGGTGACTTCCCTTCTTTATACTTATTTTGCCCAAATTGTCTGCAAGGAAGATGTTTATTTTCATAATAAATAGAGTCTCCATTTTGGCACCCCACTTAGGAAAACTCGGCTCTGGCTAGTGTGCATTCTCGATCGCACAGGTTTTCTACAAAACTGAATGGTGCCTGAGTTTGTTCTGCTCTGAGAATGTTCCATTGGTCTCAGTAAGAAAAGAGGGAGAAACACACACAGAAAAGGATAGTATGCAGGGATGTGGATCCGCTTCTTAAAGTTCTTCCAAGCAAAAATATTTGCTCAGCCAAGTGCTGTGGAAGTTCCCAGCTGGTGGCAGCTGGCTGATCTGTGCCAGAGCCAGGCATCTCTAGGGCGGCAGTGAAACCTGGCATGGGCCCCCGGGTCCTGGGGTTTGCAATCAGTGAGGTAACCTTTGGTCATACTCGGAGAAGCGAAGGAGTCTCCCATGATAGTGCCACATAAAGTGGGTCAAAACAGATTACAGGGTCAAGAATTTAATTCTTTAGTGCCTTCCCTGGAGGCTACTTTCCAAAATGGGAAAGATGACTGTATGAACATCGGTGGTCTGTTGCCACCCATGCAATTTCCCAAAGTCTTACCATGCTTTCCTAAAATCCTGTGGTTAGTCCACACTTACTCAGGAATTGCTGACTTTGTCCACAAGAGCCTTGAGGCGAGGAGTCCAACTATTTAAAGTGACTGCACTCATGAACACAAGGCCACCGTGGTGGCAAGCAGCTAAAGCTTTTAATTTGGGGTGTGAGCATCTCTGTCTTGAGGAGGAGCCAGGAAGCTACCACTAGTCTCCTCTTCCAGGGTCCTAATTACACAGTGATGTGAGGCTCCCACAGTTCAGAGGAGGCATCATTTTACCCTGAAGGGGGGACTCCATGGGGAAGGGGAGGAGGGGCAGGCTGGGGGCGGGGCAACGGCGGGAAGTGAACTAAAGATGCTTTCGCAGCCTGTTACATTGGACACAATCCATCTACAATCCAGTTTCCTAGAGGACAAGGAAGATCATTCTCTCCAGTCCACAGGTGAGGAATCTGAAGGTTAAAGCAGTTTAAAAGGCCTTTTAATATGCCTTCGCCTACTCCCCTACCACCCAGGAGGGAAGACCTAAATATTGTTCTGTAACCTTCTGTCTGTTCTGATAGAAAAGCAGACTACTCAGTCAAAAGAACCTCTGACACTAGGACGCCAGCGCTTCCTCTCATTCACTTTTCTCCCCAATACCAGTTATGCCAAAGGGACGGAGGAAGGGCAGCATAAGATGGCGGGAATTATCCCAGGGAAACTTGGCTCTCCAAGTGGGGGGGGCTAGTAAATCATCGGAGCTTTCCCCCCCCTCTGTTGGGCATGTGGCTGTGACACTCTTGGGGCTGGCGGTGGGGCGGGAGTGTCCTGTGACTTTTCCCCTAAGCAGCGCCAGGGTGTAAGCGCTGCTCATCACCAGAGGGGTGAGGCTACAGAGTCAATAACTCAAGTTTAGCAGGTCAAAAGCTTCACAAACATTTATTAATATCTTCTACCTTGTGGTTATGAAATACTTACTTTCTGTATATTAAGCAAGGGATAATGACTAGCATTTGGAACACACATCGAAATCCACTAATCTCTACAGCATGGACATCTTGCACTTTTTTAACAAATAAAGAGCCCACTGAGAAAAGGAAGGCGGACAATAATGTGTAAAACAAGCCAAGTCCGGGACAGGGTGCCTTCTTCTTGGCTTCTGAAAAAAGATTAAATTCTGGTTAGTTCTTGTCTCCGAGGGTTTTTTATTTTTATTTTTTCACATTAGAAATTGAGAAAAACGGCACCATGCTCACAGCTAACAGCCTACACATCTTACCTCCTCAGCATCCTCACATCCGTTCTCTGCACCCGAGCCATTTTCCCCTCCAAGAATGAAAAACCATGGACAAAGGCAGGAATTGAAACCTGCTTTTCTGGAAATGCAGTATTGCCCTATAAAATGGATTTCGTTTCCTTTACTAAGTTACCTCTTATAAGTCAAACAGGAGTAAATACCTTGCAAACTACTAAGAGAAGTCTTTAAAGAAAACACTTGTCAAGATGATGAGGGGGAAATGCTTGCAAATGATACCGGCTTCCACCAGCTCACCGGTGAACTGAGTTTTACATAGGAAATGCTTCCTTCTGGAAAAAGTTTACAACTATTCTATCTGGTGACTTGCTGAGAATCTGACTTCTTCTGTGAGCTCCTCCAGGGCCGGGATCTCAGCTGTCCTGTTCCTGCTTGCCTACCTGCCTCATGGAAGACCCTGAAAAAATATCCATTGAATAGAGAACATTTAGGAACTTCAGAGAGATGAGTCTAATGTCACGAGGAACAGCATGGTTTAGGAAGGTTTGTCTTGTTACTTCTTAATCAGCTCTTTCTCCGTTCTTGGTTTCTGACTTGCTCTGCACTTATAGAATTAACTCTGGGATTTAGGGGCCACATCCCCTACCCTGACTCTGCTTTCTTCAGGGCAACCCCCTAGCGACCATCTGTGGGAGCAGCCGGCTTATGTTTAGCCCTTTCCTGTCTTTCTGGCTAAGAGAGAGGCAGAACCTACTTCTTTTATTAAACAAACCCCAAAACAAGAGCAGGAGAGTAAGGACACCCCTGGGCCTCATCAGGTAAGCAGCACAGTGGGGCTGAAGGATGTATGGACATGTGGGATTTGCAGTAAAACTAGGATGGCCATTTCAACCTAGGAATTTACAGTTTGTTACTCGGTTATCAAACTGTATTACATAAATATGCTTGCTCTTTAAAAACTGCCCTTCTCCGCCGAATGCAGACACCAGTAATACATTTCAAGATCCTCATGTTAGCCAGATACCTCTACCCATTAAGTGACAAACACTTTGAAGATCAGGACCAAAGTAGGATGAGGCACAGTCCTTCTGGGGAATTCCTGCAGCCTGACCTTTGTCTGAAAAGGTACCATTCTGGTCCAAGATTCCAGCTCCTGCTCCAGAGGCAATGCTGAAGAGTGAGAGCGGTGGCTGATGTGTTGCAGGGGCCAGAAGGCTCCACGTGTACAGTCACACATCCCCACTCAGCCCGTGAGAAGGAAGCCTGAGAAGACTTCCAACGTAAACGCCGTGTCTGGGCTGCGTCAGCCTGAGATCTGAGCGTCTGAAATTTCAGAGTTTAGGTCCAAAGAAAAAAGTTTTTCTTACAAGAAACCCACCCCACGCAGAACCTCCGCCCTCAAACACAAGGGGAAGATCAAGAACAGAAAACACTGCCCTGGTCTGTGTTTCAAGGATGTTCTCCAACCCAAAGTTTGAAAGTTTTCCCCCAGGAATGCTTTAACATATTTTAACTCTTTGACACCAATGGCTCTGATGAGCTTTTCCCTGAAAACACATACACTCACACATTTTTTGCATATAAACACATAAGGTCCATGCTTCCCAGAAAAGCTCTTATAAGGCCTAGTCAACTTGGTTAATTAATGAGTGTGAGCACCAGTTCTGCTTAAGCAAATCTCAGTCTCTTACTGAACAATAATTTCAATTCTGTCAATGGACGTGAGCAACAGTAGCATGATTCAAAGAGAAATTTGCATATGGAATTTCTCCCCCATGGTCACATGGCTACAAATTTACTGAATAATCTGGCAACTGTAAATCATTCAAATCAAGTAAGTGGGTAATTTCCTGACTTTGAAGAAAATGGAAAAGTTGCTCAGATTCTTTATCCTCTGCTTTAAACTGGCCATTCACAGCCCTGGGTGGAAATCGGAATCACCAGAATAAGTTTTTAAAATTCAGTTCCCAAGCCCAATCAGACCCCTTGAAACGAAATCTCTAACGGCAAAAAGTCCCACTGGTTTCAGCACCAGGGCTACACTGGAGAACTCACTGGTGAGACACTGATCTAAAATAGTCTTCCATTCATACAAAGAAAAGAAGTAGCTATCTTAGAATAATTGCTTGCTGTCTGTGAAGGCTATTCAAGAAGAAAATGGGTAACAGTTTCTATATGAACTGAAAATGAGCTTTGTTGAGACAACCAGTTAGATCAAAAGGTTAAAATTATACTGTCACAAAGTTCAAGGCCAAGAGCACAGGGGTTTAAAGTCTTTACACGATCCTGTTTCCAGGATCTGACCTGGTCACCTTTCAATAAGTAAGTTTCACCGGTGTCAACTTTCTTTGAACATCAAAGACGCCACCAGTTTTCACAGGTGACATGGCTTTGCATTTTGCCATGTGTTGCCTGTGTGTGCTGCTCTTCCTTCACAAACAGGACCAGGTTAGGAGTTTGCGGGGACTCAACATTCCCCCCAGAATGCTATTCAACTTGGGGTGATAAGGGGAGAAGGCGACCTCTTCACAGGCTACACCTCTGGTCAAGCCAGCCGGGGGTAACCCCAGCCTTGGAAGCAACAGTCCAAGCGGAAAGGAATAGGTCTGATCGTCTGTTATCATTTCGGATGAAAACAGGGCCCGGACCGTGTTCCTGGGGTTCCTTCTCTCTAATTTGGGGAAGTGCATGCAGGGAGGGCAGGAGTGGTGGCGGAAAGGCGGAGACGACCTGTAACTGTCTGGAAAGCAGACCTGTGGGAAGGGCAAGCGGGGACCCGAACTCGGACGCGGCCACCCGCCCCCCAGTCCTCACAGTCCGGAGCCGGACCACCGGCTGCTGGCTGCGGGTCCCCGGCTCGGAGGACGGTGGGTGAGCCTGTCCACGTGCGTGAGGCTGTGCCTCCTCTTGGCCCGCGGCTGAGCTCCTCGCAAGCCCACAAGGTTAAGACCCTGTGTCCCCGCTCCACTGCCTCCACTCGTTGCACGATTCGGGGACGAAGGTTTTCGAGATGCGATGCCTTTCAACCACTCCCCCCGCCCCGCCCGGGGGGCACCGCGGACCCCGGCGCTCGCCCCAGCCGCCCCCTTGCCGGCTCGGGCTCGGGCTCGGGCTCCGGCTCCGGCCCCGCGCCCGCTCGGCGGGGCGCGCCGCGCGCAGTCGGACCCGTCCCGCCGCGGCCCGTGGGGGCAGGAGCCGTTCTGCACCGGGAGGTCCGGGCGCCGCACAACTTTCTCCGCTCGCGCCGCCCGGGTCCCGCCCGCACTCACCCGCCGGCGCGCGCGAGCAGCACGGCGACCAGCCGCACAGCCGGCCGCCGCGGGGCTCCGGGGGCTCCGCCTGGCCGGCCGCCGGCTCCTCGCGCACACCCGGGGACTCGGCGTCGCTGAGCGGCAGCCCCGGCTCCAGCGGCTCGGCGGCCCCGGCGCCGTCCAGGGCCCGCATGGCGCGGCCAGATTGTCCCCGCGCCGCCGGGCGTCTGCCGCCGCCGCCGCCAGCGCGGCTCCGCGGCCCGGCTCTTCCGGCCCGCTGCGGCGTACGCATGCGCGCGCCCCGCCCCGCCCGGCGCCCCCCTCCGCTGGCCTCCGCGAGCGGCTCGGGTCCCCGCCCCCTGCCCCGGGGTGCCCGCCCCCTGCCCCCGGCCCACCCGCGGGGACGCGTCCCCGCAGCGGAGGCCCGGCTGGAAGGGCCTGCGGGATGGACTCAACCGCCCCAAGGCACCCTGGACCCTTGTCTGTCGTTGCAAAGAGGGGAGACCCCTGCGGTCCGGTGCCTTCTCTGGGCAGGCGGTGGGGTGCGCGTCTATTTACTGGCGCGGCGGCACCCCGCCCGCTGGGGACCCGGGGTTCTCGCTGCACCCTGCCTCTGCAGGACCAAGGGTATGTCCTCTGTGATCTAGTTTACCACTTATCCAAGGATGCTAACATTTTATTGGTTCTAGCTTTTAAAAAAGGTAGACCCTACTGATAGAGAAAGTCTTCACTGTAAAACTGCGGTGGAACCTCTTTATATGTTTTTTTGTAGCAGTAAGAGTGCATATTGATGGTTTCTGTCTGTGATGCGTACATGAACCCTGGTTATAAATGCTCTCCGTTCAGCACTCCAGCTCACGCCTCCACAGGTGTGCACAGCACAGCCAGGCCCCAGATTCCAGCGCCCTTCACCTGACCTCCTAGCCGCCCCCCCCCCCCCCCCCCCCCCCCCCCCCCCCCCCCCCCCCCCCCCCCCCCCCCCCCCCCCCCCCCCCCCCCCCCCCCCCCCCGCAAATTCCCTTCCCTCTTCGGTGACCTCCATTTTGTCATCCTCAGAACCTAAAGGCTGTTTTTGCTGTGTTTTCTTTCTTTCTTTTCCACATATGAATGAAAACATCCTGTTTTTGTTTTCCTCTTTCGGACTTATTTTGTTTGGCATAGTCACCTCAAGTTCCCACCATGCTGTCTCCGATGGAAAGGTTGCTTGTTTTTTAGTAGCTGGATGGTATTCCATTATACGTCTGTCATATTTTATCCAGCCGTCCCTGAATGGGCACTGGAGTTGTTTCCCTGTCTTGGCTATTGTGAATAGTGCTGTCGTGAACATACATCGTTTTGAATTAGTGTTTTCAGATTCTTCAGATAAATACCAGGAGTGGCATTGCTGGATCATGTGGGTAGTTGTATTTTTAAGTTTTTGAAGAACTTTTATGCTGCTTTCCATTCAACCTGCACCATTTTACATTCCCACAACAGCGTTTCACGGTTCCTGCTCTCCGTGTCCTCACCAAGGCTTCTAGTTTCCACAACTTTTGACATAGGCCATTGGGCAGGGCTGCTGTGGAATCCCGTTGTTGTTTTGACTTGTATGCCCCTAATAAATGATGGTGAACATTTCTTTCATGTGCTTTTGGCCATCTGGATGTTTTTGGAGAAGGAAATGTCTGTTCATATCTTCTGTCCATTTTTGGGTTGAGTTTGTTTTCTTGTTGAGATGTCTGAGCTCTTTATATATTTTGGATACCAATCCCTTGTCAGATGTGGGAGTGGTCAGTATCATCTCCCAATCCATAGATTGCCTTTCGTTTTGTTTCTCTGGCCATTGAAGTCCCCCACGTCTTCTCTAATGCCGATGTTAAGGAACACATGATGTGTCACCGAAGTTTTCTTCTAAATGTTTTATAGTTTTGGCTCATGCTTTCAAGTTCCTAATTCGCACCCCACCCTCTCAGTTTCAATGAGTTATCCTAAGTTAGTTTGATGCAAGACTTCAATAATTCGATGTAATTATACCTGCTAAAAATCTAAGATTTTTGGGTTCACTAATTGCCTCTTCATAGTTACATTTTTCTTCTTTCACTTCTTTGCTTGTTTTAAATGTGAAAAGACAGTCTCTGGGCAACGGCAAACATGTCTGAATGGCTCCAGGTCCAAGAGCAAGCAGGTTACCACAGGAGAGAGAGGTTTGCCTATACTCAGACATTTGCACAAAGCGATCTACAGCTGAACAATTTTATGCTTGAAGTCGAAGTCCTGTCCCTGCCCTGATCCTCGGAGTATGTGCCCTCACACAGTGACCAGCAGTAATACTTGAAGCCTTGTTTATTTCGTTCAATTAATAGAGGCAAAATAGTTCTCTTTCTGCTTTGCCGGGTTGTTATGCAAACAATGTGCAGTGATGTGAGCAAAACCACATCTTCACCTGGAAAGCACTTTACTGGAAAAACAAGGTGTACTTTTTAACGAGAGTGAACCTATAATTTGTCTTCCAAACTGGAATCCACCCCACTCTTTTTTTTTTTTTTTTTTTTAAAGAGTGAAAGGGAGAGTTCTTTAAAAAGTCTGCTGGGCTCTAGATAGAAAGGAGGACAAACTCTGCCTTGTCTTAAAAAAAATTTCAGGCAGCTTACAAAAATGAACAAAACTGGTGTTGCCAGTGGTGGTGTTTCAGTGGGGAAACTGAAGGCACTTGTGCGAAGGCGGCACATCATGGCCGTGGAATGAGAACTGAGAAGCTTCTCCAAACATCTGGAAGTCAAGTACGGTTTCACAGCTGCGTCCCATGATCTGGACATGCACAGGGTTGAAGAGCCTGCGTCTTCACGAGGTAGCGATGGTGGCTCGGAAGCGTACGGAAGAATCGGGACGATCTGAGCTATAAGTACCTTGACTGCTGCTCTCCCCATAATGTCCCCCGAAAGGCACAGAGAATAGAGAAAAGGGAGCTGCACCAGTGGCGATGAAGGGTGACAAAATGAGTTGGTCTCACAGTTGATTTCCTTTGACTTCTTCCCTTTGGCTGCTGACCTTGATGTAGGAACAGTGTCAGCTATAGTCATTTTTCCGTCTTCGCTAGACCACAAGCCAGGCATAAAAAACACTTCGTCAGAAGAGTCTGAGCCAGACAAAAGGGACAAGACCTCTGTTGCAGGTCCATTCAGCAGAGATGTGAAGAGGTTCCCTTTTACTTTGAACCTAGTTATTTCAAGACTGTGTGTCCATACAGCAGAGCGAATATTCACCAGCCTTAAAAAGGACATTCACACATGCTACGTGGATGAACCTGGAAAATGTTATGCAAAGTGAAATAAGCCAAACCTCACAGAAATACTGTGTGATTCCACGGATCTGAGGGGTGTCGAGTCATCCCACTCATAAGGACAGAAAGCAGGGAGGCCGCTGAAGGGGCTGCGGAGAGGGGGCCTGACTGGGGAGCTGCTGTTTATTGGTTCAGAGTGTTCCTTTTGTGGGTCCACGGTGGCGATGGTCGTAGAGCATGTGAAGTCACGAAACATGCTGAACTGGACACTTACGAATGGTTAAAAGTACATTTTCTTTCATCTGTATTTTAGCACTGTAAAAAAATGTTTTTAATGCTGGGGAACACCATTCGGAGAGTGTGCTGGGACAGACCGACCGGCATGTGGATTCAAAGTCGAATGAGCATGGGTGAGCGTGAGCTATGCAGGCTCTCTACCCAGCCCCGGCCAGGCCCTTGCGAGTTCTGACTCGTGATTAGAGAGTCATGACGGGACAGGAAAGAAGGAATGACAGGAGGAACGACAGGAGCACCATAGAGTATCTTCCAAGCTTCGGAAACTTTTCCACCCAAGGGTCCCTCCTTGCTTCCAACTGTGAATTGAAACTCTAAACCTGAATTTCTGAAGACAGTTGAGAGCCCTTATCAGACCCTGGAAGTTTCTTTGGAGTCCCGAGTCCCATCTTAAAAATGTGCCAGTTTCCATCTTGTTTCCTAAGATTATCATGTGTATCTTAATACTATTTTTATGGAACTCATTCGGCTAATGTTTGAGGGCTGTAAATCAACATTTCCCTGATTTAAAAAGAATGAGACTACCAGCACCGAGCACCGTGCAAAACTGACGCCGCAGTGGTGTGTGTCTTCTTAGCTTCTGGTCCCCTGTCCGTTCGGCAGATCGGCCGGAGTCAGCACACTGGGTTCTGTGCAGCCTGCGCCAGTCTCTCTTGACCTCCAGATCTTCAGCTCGGGAGGCAAAGGACTGGGTCCTCAACAGGCACTGCTGCGAGGAGGAGTGCCCGGGGCCTGACAAGGCTGGCGTGCCCTCGGGGAGGCCTGGCTTTCCTGCTCACACCTGTTCCCAGGCCGCACCAGGCAGCTCCGTCTAAGTGATTTCTGGCGCCTGGGGAACCGGGCTCCTCCTGTGGGAACTTGCTTTCTGTTTATAGATTCTCTGGAGACTGAAAGAACCTGAGCCTTAGACTTGGCCCTTCTTGCTTAAAATAAAACATGCACCTCTCTAACCCCAAATGTATTAAGATTTGGGATTTGAATTCTACTCAGCTTTCACGTGAATAATTGCCCTTTTTTAAATGCTTAGACTTTGCCAGCTCTATCACATGCGTCATTTCATTCAAGCCTCCAGTGGACTTTATCAGGCAGTTCAGCGTAAGGGTTAAAAGGGCTCTGGAGTCCCAGCGCCCTGCCACCTCCCGGCTGCTGATTTACCAGCTGGTGACTTCAGAGGCCTAACTCAGCCTCTCCCTGAGCCTCTGTTTTCACATCTGTAAAGTCAAATAATAATAGGTTTAGCTGCTGTGGGGGTGAAATGAGATAATACCTATTGAACACCAGATAATACTCTTTTAAATTGTGTGTATGTCATCATCCCGTGTGCAGATAAGAAAACGGAGACTCAGCGATGTTGAACCACTTGTCAAAGTCACACCGGTTGGAAGGGCAGCGGTGGGACTGAAGCCAGTCCTGCCAGGATTCGAACCCATGGTCTAGGCACATCTCCATTTCCAGAGGGACTGGTTACCGGGATTGCTGGTTTCTTTCACATTATATCGGACCGGATCTTCTAGTCATGACTATGGCAGCATTCGTGACTGTTTCTGTGCACCCGCCTAGGGTTGTGGTGTGTCTCGGGCATTTTCACTTTCCATATACTGTGAAAGGAAGCAGAGCAAGTTTTATAGCAGTAAGAGCATTTTAATGCAATTTCATTTCATTGAATAAGCCACCCTCGTTCCCCACTCGCCCTGGGGGAAGAGTTCGGGGTCCACAGCCCTGATCTCATCCTAACTCACTTCTCATGTCCCAAACTGGGATCTTAGGGTCCACAGGGTGAGGAGAGGTTGTAGGCAGTTTGCAAACTGAATGGGTTTGTTATTCACCCACTTCGTACCACCCCTGGGTACTAATAGGTACCCACAAAGAGCGCACCTTATTGTAGTCTCCTCCTGAGTCCTCTGCCTGCCCAATAGGTGCTTTCTGCTCCCTGGCACTGTCTTGCTGTCTGCACCACGGTTCTTTTTCATTACTGGATCTTCTTGCAGCTTTGTATCCTGTCAAAAAGAAAGGGCGATATTAATTTTTTAGTCATATACAATCTCAAGGAGGAAGAGTAAAGTATCAGTGAGACAAAAGTTTCAATATTAAACCATGAAGCATTATTTACAGAGAAACAGATGTACACACACGTGCGTGCACATGCTCTGACTCCCACAGCCTAATTCAAGTCCAACACTTTTTCTGAAGCAGTAGCAACTTCATCTTCAACGACAGCGAGCATAGAAAACTCAAGAAGCTCCACGTTTGTCCAGTTCTGAGTATACTTGTTTATTCTTTCTACTTGCTCCACATGTTCCTTTTCATTGTAAAACTAAATATTTAAGTTTTGTGCAGCCAACACTTAATACATGATGACTTGTTAACAGTACAAAAGGGTATACTGTGAATAACCCCCTGTTTTCTCTCTTCCCTCCATCCCACTTCTCAGGGGCAATCCCTGCGAGCAGGCTCTGTTTTCGGTAGTGGCCACCGTGTGTCTGCACATCCGCAGGTCTCTCGTTAGTGATCTGTCAGCCTTCGATGACTTCTTTCATTCTGCTTGGGAAGATGAAGACGTTTACTGTCAGTTCCTTCCTACTTGCCCTTACTTCTAGCATCTTGTGGTTCAGCTGGTGTTTGGCCCAAGTAATATCTGCAAAGAGGAGGGTATGTTTGACTGTAGGATAATGATTCTCTGCATCGAGTCTTTATTGTTGGCAGGGAGGCAATGTGCTGACATTGTATTTAACATCATTTACTTACTCTCTATACCCACCCGAGTAAATAGGCACTACCCTCATTTTACAGATTAAAAAATTGAGATATTGGATAATTATGTCACTTGACTCGTTCATAACTGGCAGAATTAGAGTTGATTTAAAGTCTCTAACACCTCAGCCCACATTCTTAACCGTTATTGCTCTAAAACAACAAATGTCTTCAGGCTTGTCTTGTTCTGCCAATGCGACTCTTTCCTTCCTTCATCCTGCAAGATGCATGTGTGCATGCACATGTGCGTGCGTGTGTGCGCATGTGCGCACTGTTCAGGTGCATGCATACCTGCATTCGCAATGTGTAGAAATAAAATGCCCAGTAATTATAACAGTACCACCTTCAAAGAGTGGGAGGGGTGATTGAAGTTTATAATGTTCATCTATAGATACATTTATTTTTATTTTATTTGATATACTTAATTATCTTTCTTTTGACTGCACGCGGCAGGTTTATTAGGAGACGCGCAGAGAGATGGAGAATCTGTGTTGATGGTAAAACTGCAAAACGGAACAAACAGGTAGGGCCTTCCATACCCCAGGAATGGGAAGCAGGATTTCCCACGTTGTTCTGTGTTGGTAATTGAATGTCTTTCCCGTTAATATGCCTGCTGCTTGGTGGCTTCTAGCTTATTTTGGGTGGTAGTGGTTTCTCTTTAGCATGTCTGCAGCTAAGGTGGGTTAGTTAATCTGCTGATGGCTTGTGTGTCTGCAGTCCTGCTTTCTTCTTACCAAGGTGCACCCCCCTTCCCTATGCTGCCCCTCATCATTTCCCCCTGACCAAATGGGGCCCAAAAAAGATTTTGGTGCTGAGGATGGTGAAGTGGGAGGGTCAGTTTTCTGTATCTACTTCTTGATGAATATGAGCGTAGCAGTGTCCCTGCCTTGGGTCCAGTCTGTTCTATCTCGAAGGACACGTGGGAGAAGGGTAGGTGGGGCCAGCAGTTTAGAGTTCAACAGATGTGCCCTTTATTCCAAAATTTCGTAGCCTTGCTGTAGTTTTCTTTGCGGCTTGATTGACTCTAGAAGAAAAATAAGTTTTAAAGGCGGGTCAAAATATGGGGAGGACAGTAAGAAGTTAGTAACCTTTAAAATATTCTCAAGAAAAGATTTATGCAATCATAAGAAAGAATCAGAAGTAAAATGCTTAAGATTAAAATGGTAAAGTACAGTGAAGATTGTACCTTTTAAACTGAGTCTCTTTCTGTCTTGTGTCTAAACCTCAGTTAAGAATACGATGAAGCTATAGTAGAAGAATGTGAGTTAAACCCAGAACAAAGTTTGGAGGCAAGAGACACCAAACTTTTGCAAAAGTAACAACTTGCAAACAGAGAGGCTGACCGCAGCCACGTGTGTTTCCCGAGATCTATTCAAGCGTGTCTGAGGAAGGTAGACCAATGCACACGTGCCACTCAACACACACGAGGTATCTGTATGACGTTAGAAAAGTTTTGAGACAGAGTCAAACAGAGGGCTGAAAATATTGCAGAGTGAAAGAGAGCTGAGGAAGCCAATATGATTTCTTTTTCGTTTATGGAATAATGGATCACCCAAATGAGGTGCCAAAGACACTCCAACAAGTCTTTAGATAAAAGATTTAAGCTGCCATTTAGATTAAAGGTAGGCAGTGACTCTGCCAGGGGAACAGTAGACCTCAGGCAGAGGACCACCCTTACCTGAATTTATCACATGCAAGGGCCATACAATGTCATGGGATATGTGAAATTTTTGTCATAGGTGTATAGCTTTAAAATTTCCAGATATTTAAAAGATAGACCAAAGGATTCTCAGGATTAAGGCATTACCTATGATAAGAAAATTGCAGAAGATGTAACCACCAGAAGCATAAGAAATAAACGAACAAACCAGAGGGAGTGCTTCCCATCTCTGTCCATAGACTGCTGTGGAGAAGGACAATTTGTTCTGCAGTGCCGGGCGAGGGCAGAGTAAGTGGCTCATCCATTAATGAGAAAATTAATATTTTTGCCTCCAACATTCATAGTTGCTGAGACACGACCGTTGAGATGGAAAGCTGGAAACCAGGCTGCTCCATGGGACCTATCAGTCTTCGTCCCTCGGTGCACAGTCTGGAAGGTGGAAGGGTGGTCCCTTCTCACTCTGGAGGCAAAAGTCCTTGCATGAGGGTCTGGCCATGTGAATTTCTGGTGCCAGGGCTCTTTTGACGCCAGTGGCTGATTTTGCTGCAACAGCAGAAGGGGTTTCCTCATCTTGGTCCATTTCCTGATGTCACTGACTTCTTGGCTGCGCCTGGGAGAGCCGGGGTTAGCAGGGGGCTGGTCTGGTAGCAGCCAAAACCTGCGCCTGTTCTGTTCCCGACCCCGGCCCTCCTTTCCTTTTCAACCCTTTCTGCTTTATTGCTTGATTTTGACTCCAGAGGCTACATAAAGGAGTTGGTGGGATGGGGTGTCTGATGCTGTTGCCAACATGTGGAGTTTCTTTCTGATATGGCGGCCAACTGACCAATTAAATGCATGCCCAGTATTGCTTGGCCGTCTGGTGCAGTCAGGTCATGGATGGTGTATTTACGGACCTGCTTTGGAAGAGAGCAGGATTTTCATTAGGCTCCTGACTCATCTCTTTACACCCGCCATAGTTTACTGGCTTGGTTATTCCTTTCAGCAGCGGCAGGAAGGTCTAATGGAAGGGCTCCAGGGCATGGAATTTTACTATATACACGCAGCAAGCATTGATTTTTTTTTTTCATTTTATTTATTTTATTTATTATTATCACACTGGTTGCCCCCGCCCCCTCCCCCTCAAGACCTGGGACTTGGCCCAGGGTTCTGTGGCCTGCATGCCTTTGGAGGCAACTGACCTAACAGCAAACACTGCTTTTGTGCTCTGGATCCTGACTTAGGGCTATGAAAGCCTACAGGTAGGGGGCTTCAGTCCACTGTCCTTGCCTACAATAAAGGTCTAGTTGTAGGCCGACTCTCCTCATCCTCTGGTTTATGTTGTGGCCAGACAGTGTTGCAGAGAAACACAGGGAGGTCCTTTTTAGTTTATTTATTTACTTGTATGGGCAGGAATGAAGGCGAGTAGACAGGCAAGCAGGAAGAGAGAGGAGGAAGAAGCCATCTGTTTATTCGGCTGCTCATCGTTGATTGTCTCTTTAGCCCCCGTCTCAAGCTGGGTCCTTTGGGATCCATGTGTCTGGTTTAAACCACTAGGTCACAAGGCGTTCCTTGTGACAGGCATCTCAGTGGCGAATCCTTAGGAAAAGATCAGATGTTTCCCATAGCTCTGACCTGTGTAGTGAATGTGGAATTCATTATCTTAGGTGTATGGCATGACTCAGATCCTTGAAGTGTCCCTGCAGTGACTGAGACACACCTGTCAATAGACCTGATTAGATCTTTGGTCTCAAGATACTTGCAGTGTTCCTGCGGAGACCAAGACATTCCTACGGTTGGATGACTCCAGACCAGGAAGTCCCTTTCCTGGCTTTTTGAGCCCAAGAACTAGCGTCCATGAGCCCCCATTCCCCATCTTCCTTTCTAGGTGATAGAGGGTACCTGCCAATAGACCTGATGTTCCACTACTACTTTAGAGATGCTGGGGCGCAGACCTTAGTTTCTGGTATTGAGGAGCTTCCTCTTCTATGTCTGGATGACTTTTTGTATTAAGTAGTGGACTAGAGCCTGGCATCAGGATAAGAGGGAGAATACTGAGGTCTTTCTCAGCTATTCTAGGACCTCAGTTTCAGGGCCATGGTATTGAAACTATTGAAGGCGGATTCACTGCAGCAATGGAAAGTATGAGCAAGATTTAGGAGACTTCTTTTCAGTGCCCTCCTTCCATCCTGCCTGCTCTATTAGTCTGAGTTTAATGGAAGCCCCAGAGCACAGAGAAGAGATCATAGTAGTATCACTGAGTTTCAACAGAATTTCATAAGGAGAGAGGGAAAATCATACCTGTAAGGCAAAGAGAAAAAGTTGGGTCGTATTATTCCTCAATTGTAAGGGGATTTAGGGGTCTTAGGATACCAGATGACCTCACTCATAGGTGGAATGTGAACGGACAAAACAAAGGGATAGAGGAAACAAAACCAACCCTTGGACACTCGCAACCAAACTGAGGTGACCAGTAGGGAATGAGATGGGAGGGTGGGGAGCGGGGGAGAAATGGTGGCAGAACCCACTGTACACTGGTAAAGGACACTTGGTGATTTGGTGGAGGGCAGGGTGTGTTAACAAATATATGGGGGATGGGGAACCTTTATAAATGAGTTTATTTCAATGCATAAAAATAAAAATAATTAATAAAAAAAATAGTAAGGTATGGGAAGTGGATGATTAACACATGTTGGCAGCCACCCTGTTGGCTCTTAGCTAGCTGACCCGATCCCACAGTTCCAAGTGAATGACCTTTTGAAATGAGACCAGAAGAGAGAGGTAGAGAGGGAGGAAAGAGGAAGCCTAGCACTATTTTCCCCTGGATTTCAGTCGACATCATTCTGGCTGAGGGCGTTTGCATGTCCAACTGTCTAGTTTCAGGAATTTATTGAAGTGCTGCCTCAACCAAATTCCCTCAGTCCTAAGCAGTCTTCTCTGAGTCACCGAAAAGCTGCTTCCTGAGAGGAAATGGTTGCTCAGAGAGGACAGCATGGCAGGGAATTGAACAACATTATTTGCCAAATCCTGTCCTCTTCCAGAGATGAGAAAGCATAAAAGGACTTACGAGTGCTGGGGATTGGAGATGCTAGTGGAAAAGGAAAGAAGGGGGAAACCTGGCCTGTTCACCAAAGCTGGCAAATGGTGGCTTAATGAGAGAGAGAGACAGAGAGAGACAGAGAGACAGAGAGGAGAGAGAGAGAGAGACAGAGAGAGACAGAGACACAGAGAGAGAGAGAGAGAGAGAGAGAGAGAGAGAGAGAGAGAGAGAGAGAGAGAGAGAGAGAGAGAGAGAGAGAGAGAGAGAGAGAGAGAGAGAGAGAGAGAGAGAGAGAGAGAGAGAGAGAGAGAGAGAGAGAGAGAGAGAGAGAGAGAGAGAGAGAGAGAGAGAGGAGGGGGGAGGGAGAAAGGGGAGAAGAGCCTAACTCAGTTCTCTGAAAGTGACAAATGGCGGTTCAAGCAGATGATTTGTAAAGAGCAAAGGGAAGTTGGGGACACCTAGTGGACCATGCTTATGGGCCACGGGGGAACTTAGGAAGTCCTGCATTTTGATATTCCACCAGGGTGTCACCCCTTTCAGACTTCACAGTCTGCAAGAAATCAAAAATTCCTGATCAACAGTACTTGTCAGGTCCCATTTCCCAGAAGTAGAGGAGAGAGGGGGCGTGCTTGCTGGCGCTGGTGATCAGTGCTGTCCCTGTGCAGGGCCACCAGAGGCAGTGCCAGTGGGAACAGGGCACCGATGTGTCCTGAGGTGCTGTCAGTCCAGAAAGAATTCGAGGAGATGCTATGAGGAGAAGCACAGAGAGATGGGCAGACTCGTCTGTAGGTGGCAAAGCTGCTTAGTTAATGGTTCTTTTGAGGGATTAAAAATGAAGGGGAAATCTTTCATATGAATTAAAATATTACCATTTCTGGCAATCTTCTTTCCTTTGTGCAGATTTAAGTTTCTAAATGCTATCATTTTGCCGTAGCCCAAGGAAGGGACTTTTAGACACATTTCCTATAGAGAGGACGATCAGCTAGCAACCATTATTTTCGGTTTTGTCTCCAAAATGTCTTTATTCCTCTTTTGTGGTTGAGAGGTAATTTTTCAGCCATACTGTTTTAGCTTGATGATTTTTCACTTTCAACCCTTTAAAGATCTTGTACCATTTTCTTCTGGCTTGAATTGTCTGATGAAAAATCAGTAATTTTCTTATTTGTTTTCCTGTTTTCTCTGCCACCTCTTTTTCGTTTATTTTCATCAGTATGCATTGTTGTGATTTGTTGTTTCTCTCTGTTTACCCTGCTTGAGAATCATTGAAATTCTTAGATCTCTGGGTTGATATTTTCATCAAATATGGAAAAATTAGCAGCAGATATTTACTCAGACATTCCCTCTGTACCCCACTGCACTCTCTAGTTTTGGGAGACTCCAACCATACAAATGTTAGATGACTACAAATGTTAGCTGACTGGATTTTGTTTCACAGATCTCTGAGACACTGTTCCTTTTCTGGTCCTTGATGTCTCTGCTTTGGTTTGGAGAGTTTCTATGTCTTGTCTTCAATTTCACTTGTCTTTCTTTCGTGATGTCCAATTTGCTGTCCTTCTAATAATTACTTTTTCATTTCAGATATTATGTTTTCAAGTTGCATTTGCATTTTTTCAGTCATTTCATTTATCTTTTTATTGCGTTCATGTTTTCCTTTAAGTTCTTGGACATATTTATAGCTGTCTCAATGGCCTCATCTACTACTTTCATCATCTTGGTAATTTCTCAGTCTCTATGTTAACTAATTTTTATTATAGGTCATATTTTCTTTGCCTGTCTGGTGTTGAGCTGTGTTATATCCTGCAGTGAGTTTACTTGCAGATCAGCTTGGTCCTATAAATCCTTCTAAAATGGATCTAGAGTAGCTTTAACTCTATGGCTAGATTATTTGTATTCATAAGAACTGGACTTTCTGGGATTTCCAATGAATGTCCTGGGTGTGTAATGAAGTCTCCCCACTCTGACTGCTCAGAAATGCTAAGTTCCTCCCAAATTTTTAAGTTCTGTGTTGTTCAGTTAAAAGCTCCCTAAAGTTATTTGCTCAGTAGGTCTTTCCTTACTAAACTGTGGTGTCAGCTTGTGATAACTGCAGGATCTCCCTGTGTGGTGCCTGGAACTTTTTCTCTGTATGACATTAGCATCTCTCATCTCTACAGGTTCCAGCTGTCTCAGTCTCACCAAACAAAAGGCTCTGTCTCCTCAGCTGAAAAAGACAGCTCTGCTCTACTTGGGTTCTGTGTCAGAATCTAAGTGCTTCTAAAATTAAAGCTGGGAGATCGTAAAACTTACTTCATTTGTTTCCCTTCTCTCAGTAATTCCAATCTTGCATAGACTGTCGTTTAGTCTTTAAAATAGATATTTTGGAATATTCTGTGCCCATGTATGTGCCTATCATTTATTCATGGCAGGGGGTAGGCTAAAATCCTGCTTATTATTAGATTACTCCGTCATAGGACGGAAGTCCTCTATCCTCAGAATTCTGATCTAATGAAATGAATAGTCCCTTTGATAACAGTTGAATTGTCATCTCAGAAATTGAGGTAGTCTTATTAAGCAGCAGGCCCAGTTGGATTTTGAGCCTATGAAGTTAAACAGTGTTATCCTTGAGTCTTTCGTCAATAAACCAACCAAGTCTCCCATATTGTCTGAAAACCACCAGTTTCCTTTAACTGCCCTTTCTTACTGATTGATTAATTGAGGCTCAATTGCTTGCTTAATTAATACTACACTCTAACTTTACTTGCAGAGATTACTCTTTAACGTAACTACTTATTACTGTTTAGTGTCCTGAACCAAAATACTTTTGTAAATTAACACTTTATTGAAGTGTAACTTCAATCCAGAAAAAAACACAAAAATCCTAATTAGACATGTCAATGACTGATGACACATCGAACAAACTCATGTCACTAACACCCACGTACAGATTGCAGCATAGACTGTATAACCAGTTCTCTAAAAAGTCCTCTGTACCTACTTGCATGACTACACTCCCTTCTAAGGTAGCTCGTATCCAGATTTCTGAAACTATACATTTGTTTTGCTTGCTTTCATGCTTTATATGATTGGAATTGTGCAGTATCTACTCTTTATTGTGTGGCTTTGTTCACTCAATATCGTATTTATGAGATTCATGTTATGCTCTCGAGTTTTGGTTGATTCACTCTCTACTATATAACATTATAGTGTTTGAACATATCGCACCTCAGCAATACTGACTATTAAAAGGGGCTCTCCCACTTTTAGAGCTATTTATTGTATTTCTTGCCCATTTAACAGTGTTTCTCTATGTTCAGAGTCACGGAGAACCTCTAAGACCTGAGTTCCAAAAGCTGTTGTATCATCTTCTGTATATAGTGAATTTAGAACTCAAATTTATATAGTTCACAAATATGTGTTACCTGTGTCCTGTGTGCCAGGTTCCAGTTAGGGCTTGCCATCCTCGAGAGTTCCACAGTCTGGTGACAAGACGTAAACGTATAAGTAGGCAATTACAATACATCGCTATAGGTTGGGAAGAATGTGAGAGAAAGGCCTATAATTAGGTCTTTGTTAAACTTACTTTAGGTGTTGTAATTTTTTAAATGTTCATTTTTCACAAAAGACCTCAGTCTGCCTTAGGGGAACAATCTTCTGGAATTCCCAGAGGGGCCTTTGCAGATCATTGAGACAGATTTAGAAAGATTAAAGAGAGCTATTCTGTTCAAAGGGTATCAGTGTTCAGTCAATTGAGAAGATCCCATATGCATCAAAGAAATGTCAGTGTCGTCTCCCGCAGGCTTTTCTTCCTGAGTTCCCCTTAAATGACCTCAGTCCTTTTCATTACTCATTTATGTTCTCTCTCAACTGGCTCATCCATTCCCTGGCTTTAATTGCCACTTGTGTCTGTCCATGACTTTCGTATCTTTAACTCTACCCCAGTCCCTCCTTTGAGCCCGTTTTTAACCACCCTGGTATTTAACTACCTTCCACATCAGTTCAGCGGGTCCCTGACTGAACCGATCGCTGTCTTTATTGTCCTCTGCTTTTCTTTCCGATCCCAGCGGAACCTGACCACTCAGTAGGTTGGCAGCCATTTGCGACTTTTCTCCTTCACCCGCCACATTCTACCAATCAGCGAGACTTGCCAGTTCTACCGTGTAACTATGTCTTGAATCTGTCCACTCTCTTCATTTCAGGGAGCACTATTCTGATGTCAGCTCTTGCCATACCTTTCTGGATTATTGCTGTCATCTCCTTAGAGTTATTCCTCACTTATTCTTTAAATTGGTGTGTCTTCTGAATCATTGTTTAGAATGTAAATCTTATTTCATATTTTAAAATGTTCAGTGATACCCTATTATCCATAGTAGAAAGGTGTGCCCCAATCGTGTGCTACAGTGGATGAAAATGTGCCTAAGGCTGGCAGGTGGGAGAGGTGTGTTACTGCCCAGCGTGCCTTGGTTTCATTTTCCATGTATGTGGAGAATAGAAATGTTAGCGGAGCCTGGCGTCAGGGCTAGGGCTAACCAACAGGCACTTGCTAATTTTTCTTGTTCATCTCCAGCACATATCACCTCTCATCATCTGAAGATCGTCATTTCCTGCCATGTGCCATGTGGTTTCATGTTTGCATTATTGCAGGAGGGCAAACTCTTCCAATCTGGAATGAACCTCTCTATCTCTTTAGCTGGCAGATGTCTTCACATCTCTTCTGATGAAGGCAGTTCAACCTCTGCTATCTTGGGTAGGCCTCTCAGAGTTGCCATCCCAGTCTTTGTTCTTCCGCTGTAGCTCATAATGTACTTCCGTTAGGGCTCCATCGCGCTGAAGAACATCTTCTGGTTTACATGCTTATCTCCCTTGCTAGTCTGTACATTGCCTGAGGATTTTCATCTTTGTTTTCCCAGTATAAAGGAAGCTAGGGAAGATTAGGTGAAGCTTATGCAATAAAATAGTTTATGGGAGTCAGGCTGGACTAGGTTACACTGCTGCAGTGAATGACTTAGCACAGTGACAATTTCCCAGCCACACTTGTCACTCTGGAGCATTATGCATTTCTGCATTCTCTCCCTTCCCTTCCTTTCTCTTCCCTTCCCTTCCTTTCTCTTCCCTTCCCTTCCCTTCCCTTCCCTTCCCTTCCCTTCCCTTCCCTTCCCTTCCCTTCCCCTCTCTGTATTCATTTTTAATATGGTACAATACATATAACACAAAATTTTCTATTTAGATCAGAATGTAGACTTTAGTGGCATTAAGTATGTTCACTATGATTTGAAACCCTCACTGTTATCCAGTTTCAGAACTTTTCATTACCCCATCCCCCTGGAACTGTCAGTCTCTGTCCCAGCCACCTCTCCAGCCCTGTGGCACTGATCTGCTTTTGGATTTACCTGGTCTGAATATTTCCTATAAAGGAAATCACATACTATGTGACCTTTGGCATCTGGTTTCTTTGACTCATCATGCTGCATCATTTATCAGAACTCCATTCCTATTTATGACTGAACAATATCATGTCACGTGTAGAGATCATATTTCTTTTATCTGTTTCTCAATTGACAGACATTTGGGTGGCTTCCCCCTGTGGCAGTTGTGCCACAGCCTCCAGGAACATTTCTGTGAAAGCTTCATGTTAACACTCGTTTTCAGTTCTCTCGAGTGTATACCTAGGAATGGAATTGCAGGGTCATTTGGTGTTCAATTTATGGGGAAACTATCAACTGGATTTCCACAGCAGTTCGACAATTTCATGTTCCTTCCAGCAATGTATGAAGGTTCCAATTTCTCTACATTTTCAACACTTGTTATTGCCCATTTTTATTATTATTACTATTACTATTGATTGCCTCTACATGCTCCTTAAATGATGCACATGTTTTATTGGCCATAGCAGGTCACGTGATCAGGCTTTGCTTCAAGCCTGGTGTGAGACACAGTCCTTCCTAATGTACCAGAAATAGAAGCACTGGGGTATTTGCTAGCGGTTCTAGTAATTGCCACGTAGTTAATATTAATAGCCAGGAAGATGAGAGATTAGATCAAAATAGACTCATCACTCCTCTACAGTTTTCTATGCACCAGGCCCCTTTCTCTTAAATACCATAAAGCTTTCAGAAGGAAAATGACAAGACAATGGCTGAGCGTGGCGCTAGCCGCAAGGTCACAGAAGTCGGGGTGAGGAGAAGGCCGCAGGAATTGCAGAAGCAGATGAAAACTTCTCAAGTGGGACTCCTTGCTTTGTGGATTCATTATAGAACTGCATTTTTGGAAAGCGTACGAAAGCATGCTGATGCTTTGAAAAAAAGACTAGATCTCTTCTTTTTAGTACGAAATTTAGCGCAGCCAAATACCGGATCCCAGCGCTGGTCACTGAACTTTCAGATTGGAGTGGATTCATCTTTCAAGGGCTTCACAAGTGCTTGCTGAACACATTTTGTTAAAATAACCAAATAAGCATTTTCTGATGAAGCTACAAAATGAATCTGAAAACTGGAAATGAAAACTGCCTGGCAGTGTTTTCCTGTAAAGATCTCTTCTTGTCAACCAACTTCCCTTGTCACCTGGCAACCACTCTAATGGGGTCATCTCAGCTGGCAGCTGGTGCAGCCTCGAAATTGTCCTCTTTGTTTTCTTGCTTCCCCATGTGTAAAGGTCACCACTGATAAGAATGTGGTTGCTATTCATTAGTATCTGGAATATGATAATATAGCAGAATTGCCTTGAAATGTGCTTTTAAGAAAAATCTTGACGGTGACTCTGCATAGAGGGTTGGGTCATGCTAATTTCAGAGCTTCAGGAGACTTACATTTGAGAAATAAAAATGGCCAGCATGGAGAGTGGTGGGGGTCAGGTGGGCATTGATGTAATTTGTCCAGCTGGTCACCATTCAGTCAGTGGGTAAGCATTCGTTACTCGTCCTGCCTGGGTTTGAATCTCAGCTCTACCACAACTAATTGTGTGTTCTTAGACATCTATATTTATTGTCTCTGCTCCTGGAATCATCTAGAAAATGGGGTCATAACAATATTCATGATGTAGACTGGTAAGGATTAAATGATCTCATCCATGTAAAGTGCTTAGAATGATGTAACCCACAGTCGTCCTGTGTCAGAGGTGAGCTGGATCATGTTCCCCTTTGACAAATCACTCTTCCTTTCCACCCTTCTCTGTTTGGGCTAGGCACCCACTGCCATGTGCCTGTCCGCCATGCCATGGCTAAATAGAACTTGAACTGACTTGCAATGGTATGTTGCACTAGCTGTGAGTCCCAGTCGTTGGAAGCTCTGGGATCCTGTCTGCCTTGTTCACTACTGCCTCGTTTCCTACGTGTTGGACGATTTTCTCTCCTGCTGTGCCCTGAACCAGGCAGTGTGAGGATGCAGTCAGCCAGCATCACCTACTGGAGAACTAGGTATGAGTGGCTGTTGGCCGAGGATGCTGTGGAACTCAGAAGGGACCCCTGAGCCCCAGGCATGCATTTGAGCAGGCAATAGTCTTTAATTTGAGGTCATGCAAGACTGCTGCTTGGGCAGGTAGCAGTTACTAACTGGCCTACTAGAAAACAAAGGCACACAAATATTCACTGCCTTAACCTTTGAACCCTTTTGTGCAAGGAATGGGATTCACTTGAAGTTGCTTCAGGAAGGACAGGTGGAGGGGGAAATGTCTGTAAGGATATGCAGAGGGTATCTCAGAACCCAAGGGCGGGAGAACATCTGGGCCTTTTGTAGGACTGAGGCCGGGAGACTAGGCTCCGCTCCTGTTGCTCCATCTTTCACCTTAGAGCCAGATGGGTTCCTGATGCTGCATCTCCCTGACCATCTGCTCCTTCCTTCTTTTACTTCTCTGTTCCCATGAGCGAAAGCCTCTCAGCTCCTGGGTTTTGTTGGTTTTATTAAGGAGGAACTTTTGTTTTTTTTAAACTGGAATAAAAGTCAGCAATAATCTAAATGATTCTAACATTGCATTTAGAAAAACATTCATGATACTTAGTGATTGAACCATTGACATTCCTTCATACAAGTTCACTGGTTCGTATCCTTGTCAATTTACTCTAGTAGACTACATATTAGAAGCTATGAATACAAAGAAATAATGCAGACTTGCCTTCCTTATTCCACTAGTGGCAATAAGTTCTGTTCAGCATCAAAGCTCTCTATCAGATGCCTAGTTGAAGACTGGCATTGAAACTTCTCTGCTGATATGATAAAATTGTAGTTAGTCTAAGAACATTGCAACTGGCTGCTTTCCTCATTTGTCATAATGATACATTCCCGATGTTTATATTGATAGCGTAGCCATGTCTCATACTTGAACGGGGATGCATCAATCTTTCACTGCAGAATACTCATCTCAGCTCCTGAGGCCATGTCTCCTTCAGGTCCGGTTGCACCCTGGAAATAGCTAGCTGCTGCTGAACTGCCTGCATTAATGTCCAGGGGTGGATCTGCTTAGTTCACATCGAGCCAGAGGTCTCCCTGGACCTAATTTATAATTGCCAAGGATCATCTATGACAGACAAGCAGTTTGCTATGAACAGGGCCGCGGAGAAAGGGCAGATTCTCCATTAGGTTTCTGCTAAAACAGTCTTCGAAATAGTCCCCGGTGTCATTCAAGGTGGGAAAGGGCACTCACAGTACTGAGCCCATCTCAGCGAATCAGAAACCACTGGGCTTCCATCGCTTTCAGGGCTGTTCCTTTAAAGGCATTAAAAATACACGCACAAGACTTTGTTTGGATATGACTTTGGAGTTATCGTGTTCTCTGAAAACTTGGCGACACATGTTTGTGCCTCTGCCTGGACCTGTCTTCCTCTCCTCCACTGGGGTCCCAAATCCCGCTTGGCCTTTTAGATCTCCCCTTTACGCATTCCCCAGGGGGAGACGCCGCTCAGGTGTGCAAAATACTGGTACTTCGTTTTCTGGAAATGAACTCGATTTCTGTTTTGAACCCTCATTTGAATGGTAGCCATTTACTTTTAGTCTATCAGGGATCCCCACCTCCCCCTCCTCACAGCTAAGTTCTGGTATCCAGTGGCTAGTGGAAAGCCTGGGTTCTGTTAAGAAGGCCTCCTTCTCACCTGTCTTTGCTTGTTAATTCACTCTGTCATCCTCCTTTAGATCTGGGGCTTCTTTAGCTCACTGAGCACCTTCTTGGGAACGCAGAACTCCTGCTGTTTCATATCCTGCCAGGCGCAGGAGCCCCACACAGTGGTTGCTGCCTGTAATGAAGTCGCATGTATTCTGAGGAATCAGAGACTTAGCAGGAGGTGAGGCACCCCAGTTAAAATCTCTTGGAGTCATCGGCCCAGGCCGCCGCCATTTCAGTCCGTGGTCTTGCCTCCAAACCCAAACCTACCTAGAGTTTCCACCGTCATGCCCCTCCCGCACTGTATCCTAGGTCCGCGCTGTGATTCGACGCCAGAAGACCTGAGATTGCTATTCTTCCCCTTCCCCGTGTCCAGGGAGATAGTCCTTGGGTGAGACGTTGCTCTCTTAGAATCAAGTAGAACCAACAATCTACTCAGCAGCTAAGGCCAGAGAATCTGTATCTTACCTGGGGAATCACAGGTAGAGGAAGAGGAGGGATGGGAAAAGGGAAGGAACAGGAATAAACAAGAAGCAATTTCAGGAACGAACAAAATACATTGAAAAAATTTTATTTTAATTGAAATCAGTTTTATTGAAGGAACATTGCATCATGACATGATAAAGGTTTCAAGTGTGCGTCATAGTAAATCCACGTTTGTATATAAAACATCATGTTCACCACCATTTCAGTTCTTCCTTCGCTGCACAAAAATGAATTTATAGAATTTCCTGTGCTGTTCTTGATCCATGGCAAAATTCTAAAAAAGTCCATTAACTGATCTTTTAACCCACTTGGGAAAACAGTGGCCCCTGGGAGTTAATACGAATTCACTAGCAAAGTTAATCTTGTTCTGTTTTTGTTCTTTAATGTTGATGATTTACGAAGCTGGAAGAAAAGGCAGTACTGGAGGTCATGTTAACTGGATTTTCGCAAGGCAGGTGGAAAGGCAGTGGTCACTGAGAGTCAGCAGAAATCCCTCACGTTATTAGGAAGTTTGATGAAAAACATTTCATTGAGTCCTAAAATTAGTCCAGGGAATAGGAGAAAATTAAATCCACCCCGAATGCTGTTTGACGGAGCCGCCTGGAGGGGCCTTTTACTGACACCAAGCTCATGCCGGAGGTGACAGCCCCCAGAGTCCCCAGGAAACCCGTATGACTTCCCCAGCAGTTATGATCAGCAGTCTCTGATACCCCTGTGGAACTTCATAAAACCCCATTCTTTTTGGTTTGAATTGGTCAGTCTGGTCCTAGCCTAGCAAACTCACAGAGGCTGGTAAAGCCCGTGCCCCCAGTCCCTGCCTCTCTCTCTGCCTTGATCTCCCATGTGCCCCCTCAAGTCTCGTTGCCTGTACTTCCTCTGGGACCTATCAGTACGAAACCTCTCATTTCAGTTCCTCTTGTGGTCTTTCGTCAGGCTGTGGCTCACCATCCAGCAACCCAGAGCTATCCTTAACAAACTAACAAAATCATAACTGCTCTTCCTCTGCTACAGGAGAAACTGGTCTTCGTAGGTGCGCCCCACACCCAACCTGCAATGTCCAGCTTTGACTTTGATTTGTAAGAAGGAGAAAAATGGACTGTGACAATGAGAAGACCAGGAGGGTCTCAGCCACTTAGACATAGAGTCTGATATTGTTCAACCAGTGGTCCAGAAATCCCACGCCTACACAATGCATGTCTCTATCTTTAAAGTCACTTATAGGCACACCCTGGTGGAGTAGCGATTAGGCAGAGTCCACGTACATCCCCAGAATTTGGATGCACATCTCAGGACCAGAAGGAGCAACCAGGATGAGCCATTAAACAGTAAATTATTTTTTTTTAAAAAAAGGCTTCTTTCTCCTCTCCCTTCCTGCCTCCCTGCCTGCTCACCTTTATTTCTACCTGCACCCTTCCTAAAAAATAATTAAAAAGTTGTTTATAGCTGAGATTTCCTTTCCATTACAAACACTGGACTGAGTGCAATTTAATGCAATTTAAACTTCTGTATATTCCAGCTTCATGAATGAATCAAACCCAGAGAGAAGCAGATAGTAAAAGGACTGTTGAGTTCTTGCTGCCAAATGTTGTTTTAAATTCATTTAATATTATTGAGGTAACGTTACAAAATAACATAAACGCGTATGTACAGGTTCCACATTCCTCGACTATGTCAGTACACCCTGCCCACCACCAGGTCACCAAGAGTTCTCCGCCCTTGTCCACTGCACCCACCACCACTTACCTCCACCCCCAATTATCTGCGCCTCTGTTATTATTCCAGTGCCATGCAGTTTTGATCACCATTGCTTTGCAGTATAGCTCAGTGTCTGGGAATGTGATACCTTCACTGTTGCTCTTTTTTTTCCTCATAATTGCTTTGGCTCTCCAGGATCTTTTGTTCCACACCAATTAAAAAAATGTTTTTTGTTCTAGTTCCTTGAAATATACCCGTGGGATTTTGATGGGGACTACAGCAAACTTGTATATTGCTTTTGATAAGATGATCACTTTGACAATTTTAATTCTTCCCAACCATGAGAATAGGATGTAATTTCATCTCTTTGTATCTTCTTCTATTTCCTTTGAGAGACTTTTAGTTTTCGTTGTACAGGTCTTTTACCTTCTTTGTTAAGTATATTCCAATGTATTTTATTCTTTTTGCTTCTGTTGTAAATGGGGTGATTTTCTTAATTTCATTCTCTATCATATTACTTTTGTATAAAAATGCAACGGATATTTTAAGGAAAGGTGCGGGCAGAATGAAGGTGAGTAGGCAGGCAGATAGGAAGAGAGAGGAGGAAGAAACACTTTATTTTATTTTCATTTAGTTGTTTACACTGGTTGTTCCCCTCCACCCCTCCCTTACCCCACCCCAGGCCCAGGATGCGAGCCCAGCGATTTGTATCCTGTGTTCATTCTGAGATGATTGACGTAACCGCTACTCCATCAGACATACCGCAATGGATTTTTGTGCATTGATTTTGTAGCCTGTCACTTTTCTATATTCATTGATAAATTTGAATCATATTTTTAAATGGAGGTTTTAGGGTTTTATACATATATAATCATATCCTCTGCAAATACTGATAGTTTTACTTCCTCTTTCCAATTTGGATTCATTTTATTTTTTTCTTCTTGCCTAATTACTGTGGTGAGGACCTCCAATGTGATGTTAAATACCAGGAGTAAGAGTGGGCAGTCTTGTCTTGTTCCTGATCTCAAAGGAAATGCTTTCAACTTTTCCACCATTGAGTATGATGTTCACTGGGGGTTTGTCATATATGGCCTTTATTATGTTCTATTATGTTCTATACCCATTTTATGTAGAGTTTTACCATAAATGGGTGTTGAATCTTGTCAAAAGCTTTCTCTGCATCTGTTGATATGATCATATGACTTTACTCCTTGCTCTTGTTGACATGGGGTATTACATTAATAGATTTACATATGTTGCGCCATCCTTGCATCCCTGTGATAAATCTCACTTGGTCATAATGGATGATCCTTTGATGTATTGTTGGATTTAGTTTGCTAATATTTTGTTGAGAATTTTCACATCTATATGCTCATTAGAGATATTGTTATGTAATATTCTTTCTTGGTGACATCTATAGCAATTTTCGGTATCAGTGTAATACATTTGGAAGCTTTCCCTGTTTTTCAATATTTTGGAAGAGCTTGAGAAGAATAGGCATTAATTCTCTGAAGGTTTGATAAAACTCACTAGTAAAGCCATCTGGTCCTGTGCTCTTATTTTTAGGAAGACTTTTGATTACCTCTTCAATTTCCTTGCTTGTGATAGTTCTGGTCAAGTTTTCCATTTCTTCTTTGATTCAGTCTTCGTAAACTGTATGTTTCTTAAAATCTGTCCATGTCTTTGACATTGGCCAATTTATTGACATGAAGCTGTTAATAGTAGTCTCTTTGTTTTGTATTTCTGTAATATCTGTTGTAATATTTCCATTTCATTCCTCATTCAAGTTGTGAGAGTTTTCTCTCTTTTTTCTTTCTTAGTGAATCTAGTCAGTGGTTTGTCAATTTTGCCTGTTTTTCAAAGAACCGGATTTTGGTTTCATTAATCTTCTGGATTGTCTTTTTTTTATTTCTATTTCATTTATTTCTTCTCAAATTTTTATTATTTTCTTTCTTCTACTGACTTTTGGCCTCAATTGTTTATTTTTTAATTGCTTGACATGTAGGGTTAGGTTTGTATTTGATATTTTTCTTGTTTCTTGAGGTAGCCTTGAATTACAATGAACTTCTCTCTTAGTGCTGCTTTTGCTAGGTAGGTCATGCCTTCATTCTTGTTTGTCGCCAAGTACTTTTTAAATACTCCTTTGATTTCATCCTTTATCCATGAGTCATTCAGAACCATGTTTTTTTAGCCTCCAAATATTTTGGAATCCTCTAGCTTTCTTCTTGTGGTTGATTTCTAGTTTTAAACCATTGTGATTAGAGAAGATGCTTGATATGATTTTAATCTTTGTAAATTTGTTGAGACATGTTCTGTGTGCCAAATATGATCTATCATTGAGAATGTTCCACGTGCACTTAAGAAAAATGTGAATTCTGTAGTCAGCAGATGACGTATTCAGTATATGTTTATTAAACCCATCTGTTTAAATTGGTCATGTAAAGCTGCTGTTTTTCTGTTAATTTTTTGCCTGGTTGACCTGCCATTGTTTTAAGTGGGGTATTGAAGTCTCCTACTATTATTGTATTGCTATTGATGTCTCTCTTTAGTTCTGTTCATAATTACTTTATGTATCTTGATGCTTTTTTATTTGCTACATATACATGTATAGATGTAATCATTATATCGTCCTGCTGAATTGACCCCTTGATTATTATATTATATAATGTCCATCTTTGTATTGTGTTATCCTCTTCAGTCTATTTTTTCTGATAGTATATGATTGCCCCTAAATTTCTTCTGCCGTTCAACTGTAGGATTGCCTTCCAACCATAGATGTTGAGCCTGTGTTTTTCTTTTAAAAGAAGGTGAGTCTCCTGAATGCAGGAGAAAGTTGGGTTATGTTTTTTAATCCATTTGCCACTCTCTGTCTGTTGATTGGTGAGTTTAATCCATTACATTTAGGGTGATTATTGATATGTAACTGTTTATTACCATTTTGTTCATGGTTTTCTGCATGTTGTTCTTCTCTTTCTCTTCTTAGGTGGGTTCAGTGCAGTTATATTGTGTTTGATTTCCCTTTTTGTTTTATTCTTTGCTTTTTACCTGGAGATATATTTTGAGGTTTTCATTACTGTTTCTATGCTTATTTCCTGTTTTCGCTTGGAAGTAAATTAGTCTTGAGCTGATTCTAAC
Source organism: Solenodon paradoxus (assembly GCA_004363575.1). NCBI lineage: Eukaryota > Metazoa > Chordata > Mammalia > Eulipotyphla > Solenodontidae > Solenodon > Solenodon paradoxus. The sequence continues at coordinate 495,274 of RJWH01000827.1, forward strand.
TGTCCACATTATTACTTTCTCCTCTCCTCCTCCCCATTTTTATATTTTGATGTCTTGCTGCTTTTAAGTAGGATTTTTTTACACTTTATAGGACTTCTTTAGTTGTTTTTGTTTTTTATTTAAGTTGATTTTGTGGTGATAAATTCCTTTAATTTTCACTTATCTGAAAGACTTTTTTCAAAATCATTTCTTTATTCTAAATGATCGTCTAGCAGTGTAAAGTATCCTTGGTTAGAAATCCATTTTTTTCAACATTTTGAATATATCATGTCATTCCCTTTTGACCCATAAAGTTTTAGCTGAGAAATCCACCAATAGTCTAATGGGGGTTTCCTTGTATGTAATTCATTTTTCTCTAGTTGCTTTTAAGACCCTCTCTTTACGTTGAATTTTTGACATTTTAATGGCAATGTATTTTAGTGTAGGTCTGTTTGGAACACAAGAGTGTTTGGAACTTTTTGAGATTCTTGAATCTAGAGGCCTGCTTCCTTCCTCAGGTTAGGGAAATTCTCAGCCATTATTTCTTTGAATACATTTCCATTCCCTTTTCTCTCTCTTCTCCTTGTGGGATGCCTGTGATGCCAGTATTGTCTCTCTTGATGCTATCCCATGGGTCGCATATGCCATCTTCATTTCTTTTTACTCCTCTTTGCTGCTCTGCTTTAGTTCATTCTACTGCAGTATCTTCCAGCTCACTGATTCTGTTGGAAGTTTCGTCCAGCCTACTGCTGAGATCCTCTATTGCGTTCTTTCATCCAGTGACTGCCTTCTTTAGCTCTTTGACTTTTGTTTTGAGCTGATTTATATATTCTCTCTCTTTGTCATTATATTCTTTTTTTATTCCTCCATTGTTTTCCTGATTTCAGTGAATATGGTTATCACTCTTTCTTTAAAGTCTTCCTTAGATAGTTTGCCTAAGTCTGTTGCATTCAGATTTTCCCTTGGGGTTTTGTTTAGATTCATCACTTTGCATATATTTCTCTGTGTCTTTGTTTGGAATTTTGTGTTTTATTTCTGAGTTAGGCTTCTTTGATGTAAAGACCTTGTGTTAGGGTGTTGAATGCACAGACTAGATCTTGATCTTGGTTTGAACATTGGATTTTCTTAAGTCGTGTGATATCCACACCAGTCAAATCTGTTGAAGCTGTAAGGTGAGCCCTGTGGGGAGGCCTGATTGTCCAGCCTGCATGGTTGGTGTTCATGCAGGGGATGCAAGAACTCCCCCGCATCATAGGTCTGAACAGTAAGGTCCACAGAGAGTAACCTCATTCCGCAGCCCCATAATCACCAGCGGGCTGCAGTTTCAACTCTAGCCCACTGAGCAGAGCTGGCTGTTGTTAGTCCCTCCCTGCTGGGAGTCTCTGTCCTCCAGAAAAACTGCAGTTCCAGCAGAGTCTAGTAACCATGCCCTTAGACCTGGGGGTGCAATTTCATGGGGGCCTGGAGCTTCTCCCTCAGGGGCTTTTCTGTAATAGCAGCCTTCCTGCAGACTCCTTCCAGGAGCTGCAACTCCATTACCAGGGTGGTAGTCCCCTTTCCACTCCCCGTGAAGCTCCCCACCCCGAAATCCATGGGACTGCAAGCCAGGTTGGGAGTGCTCACTGCTCCAGAGAGAGTCCTTCCCCTCCAGAAGCTTCTCATCTCTGCCCAACAACTCCTGCAGCTCAGAATCTCGAAACAGCCCAGGGGGGCCGAGATTGATTTGTTTCTCTGTATTTTTATGGAGGAATGTTTCCTTGATCCATGGAGATGCAGTTCCCCTTTCATTTCAGGGATTGTGGTAACCAAATAGATGTTTTCTGGCTCTTCTGCCCGGAGGAGGGAGTCTGAGGTTTTAACAGTTTGCCATCTTGGAACTGTCCTTCTGCCAAATGTTTCTGAGATTCCGTATCAATCTGCTCTTTCTGCAATTCGGTTTCATGAGTCAAACAAAATCTCTGTTTCTCTGATAGAAATTCCAGTTGTACTTCTCCCACTTGCCATCAAAATCCTGACCAGCCACCTTCCCTCTCAACTTCTCTATTCTCTTTCATGATGATGCTCTCTGTTCTCAAGCTGTGAAGCTTCTAAGGTTTCTTTTTCTTGCCTCTGCAAGTTCCACCAGTACCACATGCTGTGAATTCATCCTTCATGCAGCCACGAAGCTGAGTGTGTGAAAACACTACTTTGGAATTTGTACCTTATTCAAATTCTACTCTGACTAGGGAATGGTAGAGCGAATGTTGTTACAGAAAACCACCAACCCGTTATGCTAGTCTTTTAAAATATATTATCTCTCCATGTCTTGACTCCTTCTGCTCGCTGCCCACATGGATCTTAACTTCCTTCCAAGTCTGGGTTAATCCCCACCTTCCTTACGAGGCTTCACTCTGAATCCTAAGGGTCTCTCCTCCTTCTGGACTTTTGAAATAATTTGTCTCCTCCAATCATTTACCAGTTTAATGATATGCAGATCTTATATACTATTTTTAGTCTTTGCGACCTATTTCTCCAATGGCACTGAGAACTCTAATGTGAGGGTCCTTGCACTTTCTGCAGCTGCCAGTGCAGCTCAGCCTTGCTCACAGTAAGTTTGTGCGTTCATTTGGCAAATGTTTTCTGGGTGTCTCCTATGTCAGGAGTTAGTCTCAGCTTTGGAAGCTATAAGTAAATAAATAAATTAAATAAATTAAATATTTCTAAATAAAACAGAAGGAAAAATTCTCCCTTGGCACACTGGTATTCTAGTCAAACAGAAACAGAAAATAAGTTATCATAAACAATTATATTTAAAAATGTAACTATTAATAATAAATTATTATATATGCATATATATGTACATATATATACACAACAAATAACCAAAGCAGATAGTATGTTAAGTGGTGGTAAGTGCTATAGAAAAATAAGCTTTGGATTGGGCAGAGTGGGGAATGTTACAAATGCGCAATGCATTTGTATTGGTTCATCTTTTCCTTCAGATATTTGAATTATTTTGCCAACTTTGCACATTTATTTAGTGACATTTAATTTTCCATAGCACCTGTGGAAACTGTTTATTTTAAAATATTTCCTCTATTCATGTGAAAGTTTTTTTAAGGTATAGTTAATCATTTCTTGGCCGTTTATTAAATGTATCCTTAAAGACAACCCCCAAATCCCAAAGAACTGGTGTTGTAACCAAGAGTGCTCCCAGGACCTGGCTGTAGGGGAGTAAGAAATGGGGAGCCTTATTTTCTTTCCAGGCACAATTCTCAGTCCAGTGTTGTCAGATTTTTTGAAAGAAATCAGAAATCATGTTTTAATATCTGCCAATTGATCACATTTTAAAATGCATCGTGCTGGCCAGAAAGACACCTCTCTTGCATCCGATTGACAGGCTTCCTATTTGTAATGTTTGCCAGGAGCTACAGGCCTGCATCTCCACCCCCAGCCAAGGTTTGCCTTCTTTCCTCCTCTAACGTTCACCCTCCAAGAAACCGGAACCTTCAACCTTTGGGGGGGTTCGTAACATAGCAAGCATTTAATATCAAATGTAGCCAGTAGGTGTCCCCACCCATCACGGAATGTCCAGTTGTTTTAGACAAGCTTTACTTTTAAACTCACAGGTTCAAATCATGTAAAACAAATTTTATTTCCTGCATTACGAATGCTTAGAAGGCTGTAATTCCATTCCCAAATTTCCATTTTGCCGGGTATATTTTGTATAGATGTGACGTTTTATACCTTAGAAGCATCCTGTAAGGCGTACAGAACCACCAAAGACCCCAACAGCCAACAGCAGTTCTGAGAAAAAAAGGAAAAAGAAAACAGAAAGCAGAGAGATCATGGTCCCTGACTTCAGACGCCAGACACAGACCACGACGATCCAGCAAGTACGTGCACCTGTATTTCCCAGCGCTGATGAAAGTTGTGTTGCACTGTCCTTAGCCCATTACGTGAAAACTGAAAAAACACACCTACCATCACTGTTACACAGAGACGCAAGGTGAGCTGTGCCGTTGGAAAATGGGACCTACTGACTTGCTTGGCACAGGGCTGCCGCAGACCTTCACTTTGTGAATAGCTCAGTATTTGTGAAGTGCAGTGAAGAAACCCTTAGTAAATGGCGTGTGCCTGTGTGTTACCAAGTGATAGGAACTGACGTGGGGCAGGGACTGGACCCTGTTCCAGAAGCGCTGGAGGCTGGCAGAGGAGTCGGGAGGGATGGAGTGTTGCCTCTGGACTAATGGGCCCCCAGCCTGGCCACGCAGCCGGGTCCCCAGAGAGGCCGGCTGCCTCCCGGTCTCAAAAGGAATTTCATGAGCACTCAAAGTATTCATGAGTAAGAAAAAAAGAAAAAGAAAGGGCGTTCTCAAGAGTGAGAGCAGGCCTTCCTCTTTGAAAAGCAGAAAGGAAAGAGGAAGCAGGTATCTGTGACCAGCTCCATAATGCCAGGTTTGGGGGAAGTGTTTTGTTGATGAACTTGTTTTTTTGCTCTCCAGCCCCTCTCTCTTTTGTTTTCTCCTGTCTGGTGCTATGCAGATATTTTCATTTAATGTCAGTCCTGTTTGTCAGCTTCAGTTCCCTATTCTGTCCCTTTCAGATCCATAACAGCATGGTGATAGAATATAAACAGACACAAAGATAGTGGAACAGGCACCCTGGTGGAGCAGCGGTTAGGTTAATCACCTTGGAAAGGAGCACAGGCCACATATCCCTGTGTTTGAGTCCTGGGTCTTGTGGGGAAATGACCAGTGTAAACAACTAAGTGAAGTAATAAAATAAAATAAAATAAAATGCTTCTTCCTCCCCTCTCTTCCTGTCTGCCTGCCTACTCGACTTCATTCCTTTCTGCAAACAAATATAATATCCAGACTATATAAAGAATGCAAATAAATCAGCAATAATAAAGGAATCACAAACAATCTCAATTAAAAAATGGGCAGAGGATCAGAATATACATTCCACCAAAGAAAACATAAGATAATCAATAGGTTCATGAAAAGATGTTCATCATCATTGATTATTAGGGAAATGTAAATCAAAACCACAATGAGATATCACCTTACACTTGTGAGAAGAGCTATTACCCAAAAGACAAAAACAAAAACAAAAAACACCACCAACAAAAAACCCAAATAAGTATTGGTGAATGTCAGGACCCCCGCAAGAGCAAGCCTTAGGCCAGGGATCAAAGTTCGGATATTAGGACAGTGAATTGTCCCTGGCGCCACCCGGCCAAGCAAAGGAATGCAATCATCTGAATCAATGAAAGCCGATGGACGAGTCTGACATTAAGGATGTGTCCCATGTGTAGTACGTGACCAGGACGTGACCAGGATGGACCCTCTGCACAAAGGAACGAAGGAACCGCGCGGGTTGAAGAAGCCCACCAATAACTTCAAAGGACAATGTCACCGTGCCTAGTCAGGACCTGAAACCTGGCCTGATGACCCTCTCTCCATCCTCCTTCCTCACCTTGTGGGTTTTTTCATTAAAAACCCAGGCCGCCAGCACAGCAGACCTGGTCTGGACCTCCCGTGGTCGGCTCAGTTCCTTTACCGTCTGATTAAATCTCTGCCTGCTCACTCGCTTAACTCTGTCATGGGTTCTTTGAGTGACTGGAGCCCCGCAGTGAAGATCTGGAAGAATGAAAAGTGACATGGAAGGCAGTACAGAGGCCCCACAAAATTAAGAAGAGAAACAACATACGGGCTCACCCTAGTGGTTCAGGTGTCAAGCTGACAGCTGGGGTGTAGACCAGATAAAGCCCCAGGATGCGGCTTCTCCACCCCGAGTGGGGCCAGGAGGGAACAACGAGAAGTTAGTAAAGTGGGTCCCCTTAGAGGCCAGGTGGGGTAAACAAAAGCCCTGATTTTCCACTTGTCAGTTCTTTGTCAGATTAGCCTATGATGAAACCGTAATGACAGCCTGCACAGCCAGACTCTGTTGCTGATGAGAATTCTTTGGCTTTAGAACTTTCTCAAAAGAACTAAACATTTGACCCAGCTCGAACCAATGCACGAGACCCTGCTTTTTCCTTACAGTGTCCTTTCCGCATTAAAATATCATCACCATGTTAGCTTTCACATGCCATCACAGGTGACACTGATCATAAATGACGTGGAAAGAGGTGACACCCCTTTTCCTGGAATTCTATGCCTGTCCCCAGAAAAAAGCAGCATTAACTCCGTGTAACCAACTTACACAGTTTATTGTGTATAAACATGAAGTGCTGTGAGACACATGGGCTTCTTACCGGGAGCACTCCCAGGGCCTGTTGCTCTTTGCATTAAACTTCCTCTTTCTCGTCAGGTTGTAAGCACATTTGTGAGTCCTTACTTCATTCTTGAAGTAGGGTTCTCAACCATTTCCCATTGGCGCTTCTGTTCCCCTTCCTTCCTTCATTAAACATCCTTCTTACTCCTCTCCCTCCCTTCCTCTCTTGAAAAACCAAACCAAACAAGCCAAAAGGAGGAAAGAAAGTGAAGAGAAAGAATGAACAAAAGAGAAAGAAATGCCATATGATTTTTCTATTCTGCACTGGGTGTTTGTCCAAAGAATATGAGAGCACTGATTTAAAAAGGTATGTGCACACTATTTCATTGAACATGGTTTATAATCGCCATATAAATAGATACAGAAAGATGAAAAGATATAGAAGCATCCTAAGTGCGCATCTGTGGGTAAATGGGTAAAGAAGATATAGTACATATACCATAGTACTCAACTAATTTTTGAAAAGATGAAGTCTTGCTTTTTGAGACAACGTGGATAGACTTAGAGGTTCTTATGCAAAGTGAAATAAGTCATATAGAGAAAGACAAATACTGCTTGTTGATGTAATGTCTGTGTAAGGTAAAATAGCAAAGCAGTGAACAAACAAAACAAAACAAAGACCACTGTGGCTCAGGAGGTTAAAGTGGAGCCTGTGAGAGCTGTGGACCCAGGCTGGAGATTTGAGGCTGTGGGTGGCAAACACTTAGACTGGTCGTGACCAGAGAAGGGGGCGAGGGGTTGGTTAAATGGGTAAAGGGGTTGATTGTATGGTAGTGACTGAAAACTAGACTTTTGGTGGGGAATCATTACATAGTAATTACAGAGACTGAATTATAATGCTGTGCACCTGAAATTGATATAATGTTCTAAACCAATGCTACTTCAATATTTTAAAAAGATGTATTTTTGTCCCTTTCAGGCATATTTGCCTTAATTCTACTGTTTGCACCACCCCAGTCTATAAATATTCCATATGTATGCCTCTGTTTTGAAAAATGGAGCATGTGAAAATCTGAATGTGCTGAAGAGCTCAGTGTCATTAGACTATAATCCATCAAGCACCTACTTTCTGTTCTTCAATGACGCTGTGGGCATGTTATGGCAGAGCCTCCAGACAGTGAGAGTGCTGGCCCAAGGGTGTTGTTACCCAGAGCTGAGCAACGGGGGGTCTAGGGAGCTCGTTTATACTCTGAGGTGAAGACGTCTCCGTGGCTACCTGTCATTTTTACTGACAACACATATCAGTCATGCACAGCTGCAGAGTAGGGAGCCTATGCTTGGTTGTCCTTAGTCACGCTAACAGGACGTAGCTGCGGTCTCCATAGAACAGGATGTAGCTACAGCCTCTGCAGTACCGTGGAAAATTCCTGGGAGACTAGCTTTTGCATTGGGGTCGGGAAAAGGTCTTCTACCCCAGGCAGATCACGAAGATTCCTAGTCACTCCCAGGTATTAAAAATCTAGCCTAAACCAGTCTGATGGAAAATTTCAATTTCACATCCAACTCAGTTCTCTCTCCCTTCTCCCAGGCTTGGGTATGACCAAGGGGCCTGCACTGGGGAAGGGGACATGGCCTAACTCTCACTCCTTCCTGCTGTGCTTCTGTATCACTGGGGTTGAAGAATGCAGACAAAGGACCAAAGAAGGAAAACAAAAGGCTCTGTAGAGAAAGAGACCCCACATCCTCTCTGTACAAATGTCCATATCATGTCAAAACAGCACATCTAATGGCCTGCCTCTCGCCCAGGCAAGATGTTTTCTTGAGTATATATGAGGGATGGGGGCTTCTCTCTTCGTGGGTTTGTCCAGGTTACCAGGAGTAAAAACCTCTGAATATCCAGGGGTGTGGCCTAGACCAAAGTTGCTGAGGTGGGGTCCATTTTAAGCTGTGTTGTCCCTGTATCACAATGATTTGTTTTAACAAGTTTTGACTCTGCTGCATTGCCCACTGGTTGATGAACATCAATCACAAAAAGTTTCTATTAGAGATAATTAGCAAATTGAAAAAAGAACTGTGAAAATAAGACTCAGCATTTAATAGCTTAATGTCCCTTAAGGATCTAGCGGCAGCAGCTTGAGCGTTTGTAATGAACACTGGAGGAGGTCTGCTGTACGTCTGTGTCAATATTTAACATCTCACCCAGGGTAATTTCTGCTAAAGGGAGCCCCCTAAACCTTAAAAAGCTCACTGAATCCTTTAAAATAGCAAAACGTGTGTAAATGAACCAGTTATAAACCCATTCAAGATTGCTTCCCTCGAACAGTACTTGGAGCAAAATGTCAGCTTATTTTCTGCAGTCAATTAATTCCGCTTTTCTTGAGCAAAATGTCTGATTGCTTAAGCAATCCTACTGAGAGCTTTTCTTTTTTTTTTTAGAAAAAAAAATCCTTCTGCCGAGTTGATGTTAATGTGAACCTGCAGGTGGCAAATGGCTGCTCTTCGGAATGAAAGCACGTGGCTACTTTGAGAGGGTTCAGACACAATAGGGCTCTTGATTTGGGAAGGAAGCAGAGGTAGAAATAAATTCATTAGCCCATGGTCCTTTTGAACCTAGGATTCTAGACCCAGCCATTCTCTCAACTCTAAACCAATCTCCTCCTCCATCCCATTCCCTGTTCTCCTCTCTGTCATCTTTATCTAATTAACTCCTCTGTAAAGGAGGACCCTCTGACCCAGAATAAAACACCCCCATATTTTCCATATATTTGTGTGTAATAGGACAAGGGTCCCCCGGAAAGGCCTGGGTGATGCCATTTTATGCTGAGGGTTCCTTGTGTGGCATTTGGGTAGGATTCTCCAGTAGCTTTTGTCTCAGCCTTTCCTGGCTGCCCAGGTCCTAGGCACTTTCTCAGGCTTTTCTAATAATGATCCTTACTGTTTTGACTAATGTCTTGTATTAACATCTTAATGAATTTCTTAACAGATTTAACAGACTCTTCGGACTCAGTAAATTGCAGTGCCCTGCCCTGAATCTGAAAGCCCACCCAGCCTCCTCTCTGCAGCTACCCCCACCCTCCTATAAAAATAGCCAATAGTCCATCATCCCCCTGGGGCTGGTGCATTTCTTTAATGAGCCAGTCCTCTTCAGAGTTCCAAATAAACTCTTGGAGAGTCAAAGCATTTTTCTGGGTCACTCCTTTCATGCACCCAAACCAAGAAATCCCCCAACCTAATGATGTAGGAATTCTTCACATGAAAAAACTGACTTCTTGGTGTTCAACTTTAATTTTATATCATTGTTGAAATTGCAAAAGAGACAAGTGGGTCTGTTGGAGCTTAAACATTTCACTCCAAGTCTCTCAGAATTGATCTGTTTCCCAGACATGGAAGAATCCAGGGGCTGTGACGGTAGCCCCACAGGCAAAGGAGAAGTTCCCATTCTTACCCCACGCCCTTACCTTAATCAAGTAAACCATCTGCCACTCCTTGATCCTCTGCCCTTCTCCTAATCCAGAAGTGCTCTTTGCTTTTCTTATCCTGCAGTGGAACATGGCTTGTGAAGGCTTTAACCCAAAAGATAGTTGATCTGTAGTTAGTCCTCTCTAAGAAACCTGTCTCCTATCCTCACTGTGTCCCCTTCCTCTCTCCCAGAAGAGGACACCCCGGGTCCTTTTTCTTACCTCAGGTCAGGGATTACGTCTTTGGTATACCCCAGATGCCTCAGAATTTGCCATAATGTAAATCCTCCATGATGGGGGGCTCCAGGTTTCAGCAGTGAATGGTTCAAAACAGAATTCTGGGGCAGTAAAGTTCAGTTTTATAGAGAAAATGGAGGAGAAAGAAGGCAGAAGCAAGAGATAGAGTTCCCATGGGCTGAAAGGACTGCACTGATTGCTAGGAGATTATTAAATTTTATACTCCTGGGAGGGGGCTCCTGGGCAGACCACCTTTCCAGTGTTTGTAATTAGCAGGGAATAGAGGTCACAAGGATGTTCAAAAGCAGCAGAAGTGGGGGATTTTCCAGGAAGTTCTCAGATCTGTGAAGTATTCTGGTGGCTCCAGATCCTTGCTCTTTGGGGAAAAACAGGTTGATGAAGGGATTACAAGAATTTTCTCAGAGGGTCAATGAGATGAACTTTGGCTTCTAGTGCTAAATAGCTGCTTGTTGGTGTGGCTCAGGGCACTCCAAGGTCCCCCATGATCTTTATTGGTCTGGAAGGTCCTGATCTAGAAAGGAGACCTAGAGAATGCTGCTTTGGGGCCCACATCTCCCCCTACCTTTCACTTACCAGTCACACCTAAAGTTAATATGTTCATTTATCCAGCCTATGAAGAACCTTCGAGAAATGGAGGAACTCTTCCTTTGACCCCGACAGGTCCATTCTCCTGATTTCTGTCAAGGAAGATAAATGGAAATGTCCTTGTTGAGTTATCAGAGTATGAATGATAGGGTTGGGCCTATAACTCTCATCTCCTGGGTATGGGCACTGCTCACTCGACTATACCGCCTTTATCTCTAGCTGGAGGTTGCAAGCAGTGCTGTGTGGCTTGCAGACAGCCTAATGTTCTGAAAGTTCATTTATATGCCACTTATTTGGAACTCGGGACACATTTTTTTCCCTAGAAATATGCTTATTTAAATATTGACAGGGTTGCCCAGACGATTAAATGTCTCTCATAGTCCACTGCTGCAATTGAGGAATAGGCCTTCCCAAGATACTTAGAATAGGTCTTCCCAAGATGTATCACTTTCGTTAACAAAAATTTAACTGTACAGTGGATTTGCAGGTGGACAGCTGATGTGCAGGGGTGAAAGTAGTCATCATGTGGGGGGAAAAGTCCCGCTCACCACTTCCAGCAGCCATGAAGCAAAGCCATAAAAACATCCTGTGACCTGAGCTTGCTGGAATGTTGCCAACAGACAAAGAACTTCCTGTGCTTGAAACCCCCTCCCCAAATTTACATCCCTCTCTTCCCGTGTTTGCTCTAGCCTATGTAAGTGTGCTCTAACTGGAAGCCTGGGCTCAGCTCTTTGTGGAATAATCCCAGCTGAGACTGCGTGCATAATAAATCTACCTAAAATACTTCCAAAAGAGTGCCCGCTTGGTTTATCCTGGAGAGCTGTATCAGTCAGAGTGAGCAAGTGGCAATGTATTCACTCTCCAAGGGAGGAGACAGGTTAGACTCTAGGAGGTAGGACAGCTCTGATTTGTCAGGGGTTGGGGTTTATATTGTTTATAAGGCTGGGTGAGGGCGGCAGGTGGGTGGGTCAGGATGTCTTCCAGTTTCTCATGTAGCCTGGGTTATGGATTTTTCAGCTTCCCAGGCAGCTTGGGGTCTTGTCTTCTGTGTGAGACAGGATGATTTCCATTTCCCCTGGCAGTCTGGAGAGGAATCTTGTATTGTTGGGAGATAGGATCCCAGGTTTGGGGTCTTGTCTTCTGTGGGAGACAGGGTGATTTCCATTTCCCCTGGCAGTTTGGAGGGGAATCTTATATTGTTGGGAGACAGGATCCCAAGCAGCTTGGGGATTTACATCCAGGGTATGGGTTCCAGCTGACTGGATCTGTTGATGCTAGAATTTTCCATTGACCTGTATCTTGAGACAAGACACTGGATAGAATTGTTGTTTGGTCAGTTTCCCTTATAGCAACCAAATTAATGTCAAAGATCTGATCATAACTTGAGCAGCCACCCACCCAGCACAGTGGGAAGAAAGGGGTCTATCAATCAGGTGGCCTCATTAATACTGAGAGCACCGAGGTCCTTCCCCCATTACTGACTGCCAAACATGGAGAGTGGAACTCGATATTAGAGGAAGAGGCTTTTTATTCAAGTACCGATGACTTGGGTGTTTGGTGCACCCCTGTCCATATTAACCCCCTCACCCCCTTTTTCAAAGGCACAGGGAAAGAGGGGGAGTCTGAAGGGCTGCAGGAAGCGGGTTTTCGGGGAAAGAGAGGGACTGGCTCATGGGCATGCAGAGCAGTCACTTGGTCGAGATTGTCGGGTGGAGCTGGGGGTCCAGCATCTAGGCCTGACTTTTGATTTTAGCACTTTGCTGCAGGGTTGTTTTTCTCCACCAGCAGTAAGATTGATTCATACAAGTTTCAAGAAAGAAAAGGAGAGAAAAACAGGATTGTTGTTTTTGTTAATCATTGAATTGGTAAGGTCTCCTTGACCTGGAAACTTCAGATTGGTTAGTTTAAATGTTCACTTTTGGGAGAAGTTGAAACTGAAGTTAGGTTACATGTCTTGGGGTGGGCAGGGGCCGGGGGGTACCCTTGGCATGAATAATTCCATTTTAAGTGTGTTGTTTCTTTTCAGAAATTCAGCATTTAGATCATTTTGAGCTGAGGTCAGTCATGACCCTGTAAGTGAACCAGAAATTTAATCACTTCCAAAAAAATGAATATTGGAAGTCTTACTAAGAATTAATCTTTTTAATTGGAAATAATCTTTTTATTGGAGAAATCTATATGACAAGATATGCATGTAATTGCAGAACATGTGGTCTTTTTCATATGAATCACCCTGTCCTCTTCCTGTGAATCCCCTTCTCTCATTTTGAAGCCCATGCCCCTATGCTATTCCTTAGCTCAGGTTTTATACCCTTCATTTTCTCACTGACCTCATGCATTGCTACAGAATAAAGTCACTCAGCACTTAGGCATAATGCTTTCTGACCCAAAGAAGTTACTCAGAGGCCCAGCGAGGCTTCAGTTCACTTACGGTCCTAGGCCCTTGGTAGGGAAAGACTCTACCAAAATGGTAGCAAACATTATAGTGGTCCATAGAAGGAGATGAAGTCAGTGTTGGTGAACCATTGATTCCAAAGCTTAGATTAGAACAAAGCGTTTATCCCTCTAGGAAAGATCATGTGGGCTGGCTAATATCAGCTATCCTTCCAGGTGGTGTGTTGTGGGTGGGTGGGGGGCGGGGGTCGTGGAGGGGAATGCTCTGCCCTGTGCTCAAGGGGCATGGCCCCTTGAGAAACAGGATCACTGACACTTGACCTTGCAAGGGATGTGGTATTAGTTTTAGGGTCATACCCTGATTCACTGGCCCATACCATGGAATCATCATTTCCATGTCGATTTCCCACAAGTGCTCAATTAACTTTTCCTCTCTTCATCTATCTGATGTTAATTTGATTACTTGACCAGTCAGAAAATAACCCAGAGGGGTAGGGGGAAGTTCTTCTCCCCAGTACAGTCTTCGAGGCAATCCAAGCATCCCTAAAACTGGAGTTCTAGATCAGATACCAGTCCCTGAGCTTTTCTGAAAGCTCACCCTTGAGGTCTGGGGGACCTCCAGATGGGCCACAGTGCCGGAAAGCACACCTGACGGCAGGGCCATACTGGGGCAGCTTTTGGAGATGTGGAGGAGAGTCTAGCAGAGCAGAGGTCAGCTTGGGAGCTTTGGCTACTGTGCATGGGGGACTGGGGAGGAGTGTCGTCAGGGATGAAAACAGTCCAGTTATATGGCCATGGGAGGAACGAGGATGATTTTAAAAGTCATTCCTGATGTGGGAACAGCTTAACTTGAAATCTACTGAGCAGTAGGCAGATGTGTGAATAGTCCACTAACTGGAAAACCCCACAGAGACCCCAGGAGGGGACCTCAGCTTAGCAACCTGCATCTAGGACACACCCCTAGATACTCAGGCTGTTTCTTTCCAGGTAGCTGGACAAGCCCCCAAAATCCCTTAACTCTCTCTTGCCTGAGTGAGAGGCGGGCAGCTTAGGTCCTGCACAGGCACACCTGTGCATTCTCTTGAAGTAACCTTTCTAGCCCCACAGGGCACCTCGAATAGTTATTTCTGCTTTTAATAAACTTGCTGTGTGTTCCTGATCGACTCTTTCTCCACGAATCCTTTCTGGACGGACCCAGTGTCTCATCAGCGTGTCTCAGCTCACTCCCCACCTCCTCAATTCCTTCATAAATTAGGTGTTCTGCTAAACTGTGAAATGCCTATACGAAGTTAGTGTAGATTTAGAGGAGGTAGTGATCCTCTTTTTATAGCAGAAGGGCAGGCAATCCTTTAAAATATTCCCTTAGAGGATGAAATCACTGGATTAGGGTATCATCTGAAAGCAGTCTTCTGTAAGACAATGATTGGCTCACCGGGTGACTAACGCAGAGCCCAGTGCTCTCCTGGACACGCGCGGTCCCCAGAGGTTGCCTGGATGTGTCAGCTGAGAGCACTGAGTATCTGCTTTCTACGTGTGACCCTGCCAACGGAGGCTCCAATAAGCAGACAGAATTTTAAAGCACTTCCATTGCACAGCGTCTCTGCAACAATTACTATTCTAAGAAAGTGAAAGCAAAGGGAAATGGATGAATATTTCAACTAATGTAAAATATATTAACCAGGGCAGAACACTGGGAACTTTGGACAGTTCCTCCGGCATTGCACACCTTCTAAGAAGACCATTTGATGGGGCCTGAACCCCACGATAAGTTTATGGGGAATATGGCATCCCCAAATATATCTCTTTGGCATAAGGAGTATTTTGAACTAAAGGCCACTGAGAACCAGAAGGTACAGGAAGAGATTTTATCTCCTCCTGCCTAAAAATAGAGCATAAATTTCTCCTACTAAAGGCAATTTGCATTTATAAAGGGAATTTCCATATAAAGATGTCTCCATATGGGAAGAAAGATACTCCCAGAGACCACTTATAACAGAAGAGACTCTTTCTATACAACTAGACTGCCCTTATTTGCCAGACTTTTCCTCCCCTCCTTAACTAAAAAGCCCACATCTCTTTTTTCTTCAAAACCTCAATCATCTGATCCCTTCCTCTAGCCACGTTTTCTTTGGGAACTCTTCTGAGTATGTATGTAATTAAAACTGTTTTTTCTCTGGTTAATCTGTCCTTTATCAGTTTTTTTTCCTATAAAAATCAATATTTAATAGATTTAAGCACCTCCCCCTGTAGCTGAGGAGGGCAAGGCGCAGCTATGAAGGTCATGGACCTAAGTTTGAGACCTGGGGTTGAAAAGAACAAGAGTGCATTGAGTATAAGAATTCTAAAAAAAATTTCAGTTAAAGATTTAAGGGATGTCATATACAGGATGAGGTGAAATTTTTTTCCTTCTTTTGTCTTTTATCAGTTTGATTCATGACTCTCAGACACTAAATCTAGGAGGGTAGAGGGAAAAAGATTTTTCTTCTCTTACACATATATATAATCAAATACTGGAAAACTTGAAATCTATCTATTATCTTTCTAATCTATAGCTCTATATTTATTCTGTGTATATGAAACTATGAGCTTGTTCCTTAACCTAATTCTCATTTATTTTCCTCAAAGAATGGCAATTCTGAGACTCCATCCTCTAGAATCTGATTTATTATTGCATTCATGTTTTATAGTGAACAATTAGAGGTAGCGCTGAAGTTAAAACAATGGATAAGCCACCAACCTTGTTCTAAGTGACTCCTGGACTAGGATAAATCAGTCTTAATGATTTGGGGGTCACAGCTACCTGATAATGCCTGTAGGGGATCCATGGATTACAGATTAAACAGTTCTGATTTCACAGGGAAGGCAGGCAAACAAATGATACTGACATATGGGCTGTGGGTGGTGGGGTGCTGGGGTCTCCCCCACACACCCAGGGACCTCTCTGGGAACAAGAGTCTTTCTCAGATCAGCTTTCTCGGGGACGGATGGGTAAGGTGACCGACAGGATCTCCCGATCCAGACCTGCTTTATGATGGTACCGTGATCACAGATCGGGATGAGTCTCTGCCCCAGAGGTGCCCCAATGTGAGCCGTGATCGTGGTCTCGCAAATTCGAAGAATGAAGTCGTGGACCCCAGGCAGACTCCAAAGTAAGATTCATTTAGAGAAGGAAAGAAAGCTTCCCACTCAGAGAAGAGGGAGAGGGGACCCCAGACAGCACCCGTGAGCTTTGAGACTTGCGGTTTTTAAGGGCTGGTTACAGGAAAGTGGTCCTTTGGGTGCCTCTGGGTCGTGCAGCTCAGCTCGGCAGCCCTGAGGTGGTTTCTGCATTCTGCTTCCTTATCTGGCTCGAGGCCCTGCCTGCAGTGTTTCTTGGAATGAAATTCTGGTGGTCGGTGCTGCTAGTGGGACCCTTACTGACTGCCTGTTGATTTCTAACTAACTGCCCGCCTGGTTGCCAGAGGGTGTTTGATAAGCTCAGAAGTCCATTAAATGGTGGTTATTAACCTTGGCTGCACCTGGAGACCTCTACCAGCTTTTCTCTTACTAATCACACCTAATATTAATTTGTTCTTTCATCCAGCCTGTGAAGAACCTCAGAGACATGGAGGAACTTTTCCTTTGACTCCCACCAGCTGATAGAGCTCAGTAGGGTGAGCTATGACCAAATCTTCATAATAGCGTCTAGAAAAATCCTGTTGGTAGCGTGTTTTAAGTTATTAAGAATATCCATCATGAAACGTTAACAGGAAACCTCGAGGCCCAATGCCTGGGAGAACTGGGTTGGAGGGAAGTAGCGAGAGGAATAATCATTTCATTAAAATATCTGTGGAGAGCTCACTTAGGCTTGGCACTTGACGCTCATAATCAGCCCAGTTACAACGATTCCTTGTATAAATGGGGAGATTCAGGCTTAAAGTGTGAAAGACAAAATTCCCTGTGCAATTAAAGCGCTAGTTGTACTTAGGCTATTGCATAAGAGAGCTCGTCAGGAGAGCACTCTAAAGAGACGAGGGCTGGGGCTTTACACAAGCGGGTGAACCAGAGCATGAGTCTGGGGGAGCTTGGGCAAGGAGGGAGTCACTTCTTATGTGGAATCTGCAAAGGCCGTGTTGTCCTTTGCATGAGTGGCTGTTTCCTGGAATAGGACAAGGGCTGGGGGATATCAATGCTTTGTTCTCTAGGGCTCCAGTAAAGTTCAGTGTTGTCGAAAGGTGAGAAATATATCTACAGTCAACAGGTTGGCCTGGATTCAGACCAAGTCTGAGCGGTGCTGTTTGGGGTTTGTGTGACATCAGTTTTTATAGAAGGACAGACTGAGTGCCATTCAGCCAGGAAAAGCCAGGCCTGCAAAGTCTCCAAAAAGTCAGGTTTCATCCCACTTCTCCCGTCAGCCTGGATGGAATCACAGAACTGGGTTCTAAGGAAATAGCTCTGGGTTCAGTCTTTAAGGAATTTGACAAACCAGGATCTAGGATGAAGGGTCCAGGTTGGGAGAGAGGGAACGCAGGACCAGAACCCCTGTTGGCAAAGAAAACAAGAGGGACCTGGGAAAGGCCCTGGAGTAGTGGCTTCCTCAGCTCTCTTTCACTCGAGATACCCCTCTGGGCCGGTGCAGACAGGAGGGCAGGCAGGCAGGGAGCCAGAGGGACCTGCAATGCTCCCAACAGCTCCTGGGAAGAGCAGCTAGGCTGCTTCACATTAATTAGCTGTCATTCTCATGGACTCATTAAGCAAGTTCAAGGACCTTTATAGCTTTGTTAGCTGAAGGGTGAAATGAAAAACGAAACTTTCACACTTGTCTAGCTTAATCATTGAAAGGCAGAGAGGTGGTTCTGTGCTTTCTGGCTCGTGGGACCTTGGGTAAATCTCTAGGATTGCAAATGCCAACCTGCTCTCAGTTAAAATGCTTGTTGATTTCCTAAAATGTGCCAGGCACTTATATAGGTGGTCCAGTGAATAAAACAAATAATTACCCGTCTCTTCTGAGTGTTACAATCGAGCGGAAGAAGACAGCGAGCACAATAAATGAATAAATAATGGAGAATTAGAGAATATATGTACTTTAGGGAAAATTAGAGCCAGTTAACAGGACTTGGAAGCGTTGGTGGGCAGGGTTTGCTTTTTTGGTAAAGAGTTCTATTAAGAAGTTGATATGTGGGCCACAGCTTGAAGGTGAGAGCATGAGCTTGCATGTCTCTGGAGAAGGCCCTGAGGTGGTAGCAGGCCTGGTGCATTCGGGGACTGTCGAAAGGTCTGACTGGGGCAAAACGAGGAAGGAAGCACATGGCAGAGGAGGCTGTAGGAATGGGGGCGCCAGGAGGGTAGTGCCTGAGAGCCTTGACAAGGACTCATAAGGACTTTGTCTTCTTCGGATTGAAACGGGAATGTTTATTGTTTGTTATCATCATACTGTCGTCCTTATTTGCCTGTTTTGGTGGAGAAAGGCGTGGGTCGTTTTAGAGTCACAGAGGACGCAGGCGCTGATGAGGAACAAGAGTATGACAGTCCGGGTGGCCGTCAGAGATTCGGGGTCGGAAGCAGGGACGTCTGTGTGCTGGTGAAGTTAAGGAAACAATAAGTGAGGCAAGACTCGCAGGGCTTGGTTCAGCATGTCCAGCCCCGGGAAGGCCTCGCCGACTGGTCTCCAGAGGCAGCCGTGGTCCCTTTCTCTGGCTTCCCATAGCACTTTGGGGCTGCCGGTCTATTCTGCTGTGTGTGTCTGTCTGGGAACCTTCCGTAACACTCTGGTTCTTGAGGCGAAAGTCCTTGTCTTATTTACTGATTTTTTCCCATGTTGTCAAGCTCAGGTCTGGTTGGAGAATGTCCGTGGGTGAATGCTCGCTGTGCACTATTGAGTGCTCGCTCCACGCAGGCCACTGTCTGCATTTTATATGCATTAACTCGTAATTATTTTCGTTAATTCTCCCAGTAACTCCCATTAAATTGACGTCCAGAGAGTTTAAGTAACTTGTCCAAGGTTACTCAATAAGCAAACAAACTGTGATCTCAACCCAGGAAGTTAGGATTCATAGCCTGTGCTATTAACCATCATAAAGATGGATGAATGGATGGATGGATGGGTAGCTGGATGGTTGGACAGAGGGATGGATGGAAAGACGGATGGATGAGTGGATGGATGGATGGACGGATGGTTGACTGGGTAAATAGTTGTGTAGATGGGTAGACAAATGCAAATGGATAGATGGGACATGTCAGAATTATAATTCAACATTTGAATTACTGTTGCTAGAAGTTAGTGAGGGTGAGGGACATTAAAATTTATGCTTGCCCACTTTAAAATTTGATAGTGAACAAATGCTTTGGAGCTCATGTATCTATGTGCTATTGAAAGGAAAAAAGAGAAGAAATGTGGAAGGGCAGGAGAAATGGAGGAAGATGGTAGAATGTGGAAGGGCGCCCCCTGGGTGATTATCAAAGGCACTAACATCTCTTCCTTCAGCTTCTTGATCACTGAGTTCACCCCCAGACCCTCAAACTGCCAGCCTGATGGTCAGCCCCGTGTGGGTGGGGGCATAGGTGGGAGGCTGTGCCTGGAAGGTTTCCTGGAGGCAGTGAATGTTTCCTTTTACTTTTCTTTTGAGGTGTGATTTATCGACAGCGACAGGCACCAGTCTTCTGTGCTGCCATTCAATAGGTTTTGACAGAAGAGGTGGAATTTGTATTTGGTTCTTGGAGGAGCGCACAGGAGGCTAAAGGTCAGCAGTACTGACCTGAGAGGCACAGGGGGCCGACGGGCGCCGAGTTCCTGGTGGCCACTTTGTCCTGAGGGCAACAAGCTGTTTGGGTGTGACCAGCATAAGGCTGGAGGACAGGGCACTGATGCACATGCCAGAGGGCAGAAGCCAGCGCAGACTTCACCTTCTCACTTGCTCTGAGCTGCTGTTTGTGTTTGTAAAATCTTACCTCCCAAGAAAAAGACCTCTGTCTTTGACTTCCTCTTTGGAATTCTTTGATTCCTTCCGTTTCCTGTCTCCGTATTCAAATAACTACAGGTGCGACCAAGCTACCCAAGGAACCCAAGCTACTGTGCTAACCCCAACCCACCTGCCTGCAGGTCTTCTCCCCTGTTTCTGGAGTCATTTATTCTGTTCTTTTTTTTTTTTTTTTTTTTTTTTTTTTTTTTTTTTTTTTTTTTTTTTTTTTTAAGGAAAGGTGCATCAGGCGTGAAGGCGAGCAGTCGGGCAGGCAGGAAGAGAGAGGAGGAAGAAGCGTTTTATTTTATTTAGTTGTTCAGCTTGGTTGTCCGTCCGCTCCCCACCCAGCCCCCCGCAGCCCCACCAGGGTCGTGAACCTGGGTCCTTCGGATGTATGTGGACTTAATCCGCTGGCCACCAGATCATGCGGAGTCATTTATTTTTGAGAATGTGGGTAGGCTTATCAGCTGATTTGGGGCTCACTGTTTACATACCATAAGGACACTGTTCCAGGGTTGTGAGACAGGCCACATAGCTATAAACTCATCCGCCCCCAGATGGAGGCGGCACCCTAAACGCCATGGGCGCTGAGAAGGCAGGTGACCGCTGTGCAGTTTCTCAACAGACGTGAAGAGTGCTCTCTACGTGCCCGCACCCTGCTCCTTCCCACTGCCGCCCAGGGAGAGCTCTCCTCCAGGCCTTTTCTGGACTCGCCACTCGCCACCCACGTTTCCTCCCCCACACGACCCCGTCCCCCATGTGCACGACCTTCTCTGCTTAGCTTTCTCCTTAGTTCTCCGCACAGTGAGCAGAGCGTGCATTTCACTCGTTTCCTGACTGTCTTCATTAACATACCAGCTCCAGGAAGGCAGGTGTCTGCATTTGCTGCTGTTTCTGCATATCTGCATCATAGCCGGCACTTCACAATATTTCTTGAGTGAATGAATTATTCTCGGTTCTGCTAAAAACACAGAGGTTCATGGATAGAAGCGTGTGTGTTATCTAGTGATGGATATAAGACCCCAAACTCAAATAACATTAAGAGGAAAGAAATGGTTCAGGTGACACAGTGCAGGCTTTGAACATCATTTTGGTGGGTTGGCCAGGTTGGGGGGACAACAAAAAGTAAGGGAGGGAAGGAGGGAGCGAAGGAGAATGATGGAAAGAAGGCAAAGGCTTCAACATCAATGACTGAGGCCCAAATCACCTGCTTTAAGCTTATTAATCATCTTAAAAGTTTGACAACCTGAACCAAATTCCTGAACATTTCTTTGAAAGGTGCAGATAATTTAGCTGCCTCCTCTTTAAAAGTAGGGTGTAATTACAGGCAGGTAGACTTCAGAAGGGGAAAGAACGTACATGTCCTATTTGACTGTTTTTAGAATTCAGCTCTTTGCAGATTCAAAGGCATTAGCTTTTGTGACATTCAAACTATAGAGGAATTAAACCCAGAGCTCCAGATAATTAAACTTTTGAGTCTTATAATCTTTACATATTGGGGAGTTGGATACAGATTTCATGCACCATGGGAGCTTTGATGGCATTTTAATCCTTGGCTGATTGAGTTCTTAGTGATTCATTACATTTGGTTTTAACTTCACCTGGTTTTAGCAAACTGCTTCCTTGTGCCAGCGGTGTGATACATTTTATTTAGTCTTAAAAATAAATTTGCATTTATTAGGAAAACTTAGTGAAGTTCTTTTTCCTGAGATAAAGTGAAATTTAAGAGAAATACATGCATCTGTCTAGAAAAATCTTTAGTGTCCTTTTTTTTCCATGCAAAGGTTCTAAAATGTAAAGTTTTGAATAATTACTGCCTTTCACCTCGTGGATGTATTTTGCATATAAACTGACTCGCTGATTTTTCCCTAAATGTCAGCTCAGACAATCTTCAGCTATAATTTGGTAAAGATTCAGCAGATGCTCGGTTTTGGTCTCTTTCTCCATTGAAAGATGCCAGCTTCGGTGCCGGCGGCCTTTCTGGTTCTGTCATTAGAGCACGCAGACTTGTGTTCCTGGCACAGTTAACAAATGCTCATGATTTTTCATGGAAAAAAAAGTCTGTTCACTCATGGATTCAACAGCAGTTTTAAGAAGTACTTACTACGTGGCAGGTGAGGGAGGCCAGACTTGCGACCCAGCTCTCCTGGTGTGTATGTTCTAGTCAGGGGACTGGTTTGAGAAAGACAGAAAGGCCTGTGACTTGTACTCGAAACAAAAGTGGAAGGTGATTTCGGAATGGGAGCTACGGGGTGGAGTCTGTGGAGGTGACCCATGAGTTGGGACTTAAATGACAAGAGTAAAATGAGTCTAGGAAGGGGGCTGAGGAGATGAACTGTGGCCAGCAAATTGCTCTCAATCAGCTACCTTACTTTTCACGCTTCCCCACGGACTCTGGCTGCTTGAATTGTGTGTGTGCAAGTGGGAAACCCTGAGCCCCACTCCCTGGCGGTGACCTGTTCTTCATAAGCACCTTTCACAACCCTCAGATGCCTCTACCCACACACGTCACTGCTCTTTCAAAGATAAAATAAAGGGGTGGGAGAGGAGACTCGGATGGCATTGTTTGAGATCTGGGGAAAGCCGCCCATCCCGTGCTCCTTCCTCCCGGAGGGAAGAGTGGAGCGCAGCGGGAGGAGGACTTTGCCAAAGGTGTGACACTGGACCGCGACACTGGACCATATCCCATGTCTGCGCCCTGACATGCCTGTTTCGTACACTGTGTTGATATGTTTGAAATCTGAGTAAACTCTGTAGGAAGTCTCCTCGGCTATGGGCCGAGGACATAGGGGAGCAGAAACTGGAAGCTGTGTTGGAGCTGGGGAAGAACATTCCACAACCTGCCACTCAGAACCAGAAGCAACGTTGTCTTCGAGTTTCAGGAGCCTCCTAACGGTGACTGTCCTCCTGGGCCATGCTTCTGTGTCTGCAGCAGCAGATTCTGTTCTTCCGAATGCTCAAACCTGTCCAACCTGCCCATGCAGACAATGCCCATTATTCAGAGTCAGCTTATCCTTAGGGCCTTTCCCAGGTACTTGGGCTTCTCCGGGCCCTGCCGTGCTCAGCAGAGTCCGATTTACTGGGTCTGTATTCTTGTAACCCTCTTCCTCCAGAGTTATGATCAGTCTGATCCACGAACTTACATTTCATCCAAGGGAGACTCCAGAAGAAAGGGAAAGAGAATGGATGATCGGCAGAGAGACAGAACGGATGCCCTCGTTTTCTGTAGAAGAATTGAGAAGGACTCCAGAGTCCTTTCGATTTGGATGAACCTAGCTCAAGACCACCATTCTCAGTATAGAAAGTCCTCAAGCAGAAGAATCACCCAGGTGAGTTTATACAAACGTAGAGTTTTAAAGACCAGTCCCATTAGTCCTCATTCAGTAAATCCCTTGAGACCCAGGAATCTCCATTGGTAAGTGACTCCCTCAGGTGACTGGGATGCTGCTAATCTGTAGGCATTTTGGAAGCATGTGCATTAAGGAAAGTAGGGACCTCATCCACCTCTGCCTTCCTCTGGGTGCTACTGGACACTTACTCTATTTTAAGATGGGATCCTAACCTTCACTTCATCCAATAAATATTTACTAAGATCAGCCACCATACTAGGCAACAGGAATAGAGCCATAATTGTAGAGCTGTATTTGGAACATGCTTACATTAAAAAGTTATCCTTTGTTCATCTGAAATTCACATTGAACCGGGAGTTCTGTCTCTTACCTGGCCCTGCGAGGTGGCAGGTGGCGGAACGAGTTTTTGAAGGTGGAATCCTCTGGAAAGCAGACTCTTGAGATGAATTTTATGTGCAGTGTGTTTATTTAGAAGTACCCTTGAGATCAACATGTGTGGAAAGGAGGAGAAGGAATTTGTACTGAGAAAGGTGAGCCCACCAGCTTCAAGCAACCCTATCAGCTCTTCTAGCTGTGGACCCAGATGCCTCCACGTTGTCCCACGTTGGGCTGCAATGACTGGAACTTGATTCCCCTGATCTCATCCATCACTGGGTCCAGGCTGCCCGGGAGGGTGTGGCTTCCAGCCTGCAGCTGAGGCAGACCCTGAAGGGGTGGCAAATGAAGACTATACTGATAGCCAGCCACGTCCTTTCCTGAAGGGCACACGGGGACTCATCCCATCTGTGTCCACTGCAAGAGCCTGAGATCCAGCCTGAGCCCAGTTGTAGCCACTGACCTGTGAACATGAAAAATTCATGAGCCGTATCTCACGCAGTGGTGACGTTTGCTGGACAGGAAGACTCTGGTCTGCTCACGTGTCACCGTGCACTTCTTTGAGCGAATTCACAGAGTGATATTGTTATGGACGCCAAGTTTTAAATCCCCCCCAAATCCAGAAATAAAATTCTGAGAAGTCAATGAATGATTCCTACTGAAATCTCTCAAGGTGTAAGGAACAGAGCTGTTGAAAATCTGCATCAGTGGCTGACCAGGGGCTGATGAATCCCTTTAATTCCGATAAAACATGTGAGTACTAAAGTATGACCAGTTTACCCAACACCCGCTCAAGGCTGCCTCTCCCCATTTTCTGTTCATTCATTCATTCAGCCAACAAGTGCTAATTGAGCTTATCAGTGGAAATAGAGGTTCTTATTCTGAGAGCTTTCCATGAGTATAATTTGAGTGAAAATGGAAACCTGTTATTTATTGTGTTTTACTTTTTCACGTCTTCCAGTGCCTCATTTACTTTTCCTTGAGACAGGCATCACAGCTGCCTCTCTTTCCTCTACATCAATAATTTACTTTTAAAAAAGGCACTGGTTCCCATAGCAACTTCAAAGGTTAATATCTCCTCTCGGCCAGAGGAATATTCAGAAAACTGTTTATGATAGAATCACCAGGCTTTCAAGAACAACAACAAAAAAGTGCTTAAATATTTAAAATCTGAACACTAAAAGAAAATTCTCTCTGACACACACACACACACACACACACACACGCACACGCGCACACACACACAGACACCATTGACTGATGGAATAATGAGATTCTCTGCATCCTATCATTTTGTCATTTTGTTAGTGTAGGAGTGGGGCAGAATTCCCTGAAAAAAACGTAAGTACACACCACGTTAGGGGATGTGGGACTAGATACAGGGGGTGGACCCTACAACAGCAGGCGTAATATCTTTGCTGTAAAGTTTCAAGGAGGCCTCGGGTCACAGAGCCAGAATCCCTCAGCTCTCTTAGATGTTGGAAGAATGTTCACAGTTTGCTCATCTGATGATGCGGGTGGGCTTGCAGGAAAGTAGAGGACTCTACCAGCGTGGACTCAGACTTGCTAGTGCAGAGAGCAAAACTGCCTGCTGTCCCCAACTCCTGCCCCTCTGCATGCATGGCCACCATTACCTTGACCCTGGCCCAACTCCTGTCATCTTTCTGGTGAAGTCCAGTGCAGGATTTTCTCTTCTATTTTGTGGACTGGGTGCCAGCGTAAGAAACCTTTGTCTGCTCTGCAGGCAGATATTTTATGCTGTAAGTTTTTTGTCTTTAAATAGCCTAGGTTTCTGAGTCATTTAAAGTAAACATATATTTTAAAGGAGAGGTGCAGCAGGAATGAAGTTGAGCAGGCAGGCAGGCAGGAAGAGAGAGGAGGAAGAAGCATTTGCTTATTATTTTTATTTAGTTGTTCATCTTAGTTGTTCTCCCCGGGCCCCAGAGTCATGAATCTGGGTCTTTGTTATGTATGTAGACTCCGTCTGGTGGCCTTTTCCACTAGGCCACCAGAGCATGACCTAAAATTCTGTAGGATGTAAATTAATAGTCAAGGTTCATTTTAAGAAATCTGGGTATTCAGTTGTTCTAGCATCATTTGTTGAAGAGATTATTTTCCCCCTGTTGAATTACTCTGGTTCCTTCAGCTCTTACTTATTCATGTGTATGTCCACTATAATGCCAGTGCCACTCCTTTTTGACTGTTACTCATTTCATAGTAAGACCTGCCATGAAGTAATGTAAACTCGTCCATTTTATTCTTTTCTTTCAGAATTATTATGACTCTTCTAGCTTCTTTGCATTCCCCAGGAAGTCTTAGAAAGAGCTTTCCATCTATACAGTCAAGTTTGTTGGAATTTTGATTGGGGAGGAGTCGATAGTTCAATTAGGGGTGAATTGATTGTAATGGTATTGAGTCTTATAAAATAATGTGTGTCCATCGGCTCTGCCCCCAGTTCCTAGGACAGTGCTCCTAACAGCCTTGAAATTTCCCAAGTGATCAGAGCATTTTAGGAGCATCTCTTGTACTAGTATTTGGTCTTTGACCCTGTTCTGACACAGAGCTCCTAGCAGCCTTGTGAATTCCTAAGTGATAAGAGCATCAGGAGCATGTTTTGTTCGAATGGGTTCCTGGGTGGGAACTGCTCACCAGAAAGAACAAACCACAATAGGAAACTTGGAATTTTTCATCCCATTTCCCATTTGTCTGGAGCGGAAAGGAGCTGGGAATTGAATCAAAGATGAAGCAAGCCCACGTGCTGAAGCCTCCAGAAAAATCCCAAGAGCACAGGGTGAACACATCTTTGGGGGCATCACAGCCCCACAGGGACAGCGCTGCTGTGCTCAGGATGCTTCGGCTCTCACTCCACCTCCCTCTCCATCTGGCTGTTCATCCATGTCCTGTGCCATATCCTTCACGATGTAGTAAACTGAGGAGTGCTTTTCCTGGAGTTCTGTGAGCCAGGTAACACATTTTTTAACCCAGAGAGGGGAGTCACAGGAACTGTCACTTACAGCTGTTTGTTTGAAAGTACTGGGAACAACCTGGGATCTGCGATTGGCCTATGACGTGGGGCCATCTTGTGGGACGGAGTTCATAACCTGGATGGTAACTCCAGTTGGATAGTGTCACAACTCCATGACCAGTTGATGTCGGAGAGATAAGGTACATAAGGGAATAACCCACACAGCTAGTTTCAGCAAGATGGAGTGTGAGAGAAAAGGAGAAAAGGAATTGTTCTAGACAGATCTGCAGATGGATCTGAGCAGTTGGCATTTAACAGCATTGAGTCTTCGAGCTCATGAGCATTGTATAGTCTCCAGTGGGTTCACAGGGCTAAATGTGAGTTTGTGCTATCGCTTTGCATGTCTTCTTCGAGGGTTTAACCATCTTTCTTTAATTTTCTTTGTCTTCCATTTTAACTGCTTTCTCTCCAAACATTGTTACTTTATTTCATTTATTCTCCTGCCTCTCCTCAGTACTCGTTATTAAAATTTCACTTGAGTCTGATTTCCTCTGGGTACTTATAACTTCATCTTCATTCCTAAGATGATTTTGCCTTTTCTGAATTAAATGACTCTATCAATCTATTACTTTATGCATTTCTGATTTAAGATGCTTTTTCTGGAAACTTTTATTCCATATGAAATATTATGCTTTTTGTGCTTTGTTCTTGCTTTTTGTTAAGAATTTTTACCAGCTAAGATGCTTTGATTCTCATTTTCCCCACTTTGAGTTAGCTTTGTGTGGTTTTACAACGCTTTATTTTACTTTATTTTAAAGGAAAGGTGCTGGTAGGGATGAAGGTGAGCAGAGACAGGCAGGAAGAGGGAGGAGGAAGAGCACTTGATTTATTTTATTTACTTGTTCGCTGGTCTTGAACAGGTGACCTTAGGATGTGTATGGACGGCTCCCAAGCCCTACTCCACCAGGGTGCGCCGAAGCTGTATTTTATTTCATGGACATAAGTCACTTACCATGACTGGTTCAAGAGCACCCTCTTCTGTCTGTGCAACGAAGTGCAGTTTCTTTGAGGACTTTTATTATCTTAAGATGGGGAGGGGATTTTTTTTCTTCACTACCTAGTTCCATTTCATAATGGCCTATTCTACTGTTATTGGTGTTATCTTCTCTGACTTCCATGAAGGTTTTAAACAGATTAATGTTAAAGTTCCTTTCGAGTTCTTCTTGTATTGCCTCCTTTTCATTGTGTTAAGAGTGGTTTTGAAATTTTCCTGGAAAGCTTGTATTAAATAGGTGTTTTCTCATCTATTTCCCTGGCCAGCTGCCTTAGCCTTGTCTCGTTCTTTGACTAGATCCTCCCCAAGCCAGATCTTCCCAGCTTAGCTCAGAGCTCGCCATTTCTGAGGTGACAATTCTCCTCAATTCACAGGGTACAGACAAGAAGCGGGCAGTGGTCCTGAGCAAGTCGTGTGTTTCCACCACAGTTCTAGAGGACTGGAGGGAGCTCTGGTGCCTGTCCTTTGTGGATGAGAAGTCCCCCTCAGGTTCCTCTTACAGGAGGCACATGCAGGCCTGCCCTGGGAGGTGTTTCAGTTTAACCTTGCTTGCCTGCATCCAGTCCTGCATTTTGTCTGCATAGCTTTAACCTTGCTTATTGTATATGTTTTCATATCTGCTTTGAGCTGCAGAGATTTTCCTCTTATATTCTGGGGGCAGCATATGTGTATTTATTATAATATCTTGTCTCTCATTCTTCTGGATTCAGAATGCAAGAAAGAGAATTACGAGGATCTTTGCTCTGAGATGTATATCTAGAGATTTTCATGCCTTTTAAAAAGTGAGAATGACAGTATTTATCTGAACTCAAGAAAATGCCCATTGATTTCAGTAATTCTGCTTCTGGAAATTTTATTTGAGGAAGCAATCCAAAAGATAGGAAGGAAAGCTTCATGCATAAAGATGTTCATGATGATTTTTTTATTATAAAAGTCTGGATATGTTACAAGTATTTACCCATAATAGGGACCCATTTCATAAGTGCATCCACTCGATGTAATATTGTGCAGCTGCTAAAAGAGATAATTCACAAAGCATGTATAATTAAAACACATGCTTGTAATAATGTATGGGAGGAAATTGTCCTTAGCTGCTTCCTGTTGGTTATATCTCTGTGCTTAAAAAGTTAGCATAGAAAAGAGAATGGAAAGAAGCCACCAAAATGCTGAAAGTGGCACTTTTGATGACTTTTGTTTTCTAAATTTCCCAGATTTCGTGTTATGCGTATGAATCATTTTTTATCAGAGAAAAAAATCTAAACAGTGATCAGAAGTTGGGTTGTAGGAAATGAGATATTTACCGGGCATGTATCCAGGATCACGGAGGACACGCTGGCAGGTCAAACAGTGATTGATTATAAAACATGGAAACCTGGGCCGCACGCTCTAGAGGAAGCTTTGGGTTATAGGATCGTTCGCTGCTATCAGATCGCTTTTCACCATCAGGACATCGGCAGCGCCGGGCTGAAGATACGAAGGTCGGAGGCAGGACTCGGAGAAGATGGCAGATGGCAAAGGACCTGCAGTCCGCAGGCACATGGCCGGCAGCCGGGCTCCGCTGAGAGAAAGGGCAGACGAGGACACTGCACCGGGGGGCTGTTGGCAGGAGGCATAATGGGAGGCAGCATGGACTGGGGGCGCGCTGGACGCGTGCCGGGCACTCTGGCCCCTGGAAGTAGAGGCGAGCGAGACTGGTGTAGATCTTGCCTGCATGACACCAGCAGTCTAGGGCAGAGGCTGTCGCCTTGTTTGGAAAAGGGCAGAGAGTCCGCATTTGAAGCCTAGTGAGACCATGTGTCTTTGTCAGAACTGCTCAGTTCTGCCATCATAGTCAAAAACAACCACAGGTGACAGGCAATGAATGGCTGTGGCTGAGCTCCCATCAAACTATTTACAAAAACAGATGGTGGCTGGCTTTGGCTCGTGGACCGTTGCTGGCCAGCTCCTGGCCTCGGGAAAGAGACACAAGAAACATATCAGCGCGAATATTAGACTGTGACAGCTGTCAGGAAGGAAAAAACAAAGGAAGAGGAGCTCACCAATGGCTGTGGATGGCCGACTCTGTATTGGGTTCCTTATTCATCTGCGCTGTCCGGACAGTAATGCACCAGATGTTAAGACGGAGAATGTTCTTTGTACCCCATCACTGGGTCCTCAGGGTTGGAAGGATGGTCCATCCTAAGAACTGGGCAGGGGAAGCATTCTGGGCTGAAAGCAGGTGTAAGCTCCTGAGCAGGAGAAGACCTGGCATTTCCCGGGTGTAAGCTCCTGAGCAGGAGAAGACCTGGCATTTCCCGGGTGTAAGCTCCTGAGGCAGG
The DNA here is from genome assembly GCA_004363575.1 of Solenodon paradoxus. NCBI lineage: Eukaryota > Metazoa > Chordata > Mammalia > Eulipotyphla > Solenodontidae > Solenodon > Solenodon paradoxus. The sequence goes on from RJWH01000827.1 coordinate 525,149, forward strand.
AGAAGACCTGGCATTTCCCAGGAAGAGGCTTCCACGTGTCTGGACCAAAGCAGTGAGAAAGAAGTGGAGTGAAATGTGGGGTGGAAGACAATGCTACAGAACATTCTCTGCTTTGTTCTACCTCTATTGGGAGGACCGTGGAAGACTTTAAACAGAAGGACATGATCTGTTTGAATGGTTAGGATCATCGGTGAACCAATTTCTTGTTTTGTTTGAAGAGCCGGACCTGGGCCGGGCACCTGAGGTGGGACTCGTGAGAAAACTTCGAGTCAGTCCACCCACCGAGTGCTGAATTACAGACTGATTTGTGTCGGCAAATACATCTTTCAAATGCTGCTGTGACAGGATGTACTGACACCCATGCTCGAGCACTTAACTACTCAGTGGACACATTAAGAATTGTGCGTCAATCACAGACACAGGCCAGAAGGCAGCTCAAGAGGGTGCTCAGAGGCGGGGTCACCTGGCTGGAGAGGGAAGCAGAGGCTGCTGTAGAGGCTCCCACTGAGGCTGGAGGGCTGTGGTCACCATACACAGTGACACCTGGAAGTCAGTCTGCACTTGTAGGAACCAGAGTTGAGTGTGTTTCCTTCTGATTGGATTTTTTCAAGATGTGTTTGCTATAGGGGATGGTTGGGAGTGCCCCACGAGGGTGAAGAGAGAAGGGCAGGAGGGAATGGCCTGTGAGTAGGAAGTGAGAGAGAGTCACCATTTAGAGGTCTGTCTCCCTCCTTCCCTTTTAAATGGAGAGAGGGTGAGAGAGCAAGGAAAGACGTTTAATCAGCGGGTACCCCCTTATTAGGCTTGTCTGACATTCATACTTAACTGGGCATCCATTTTGTCTGTCCATCCTGCTCCCAAGGTTTTTGTGATGTCATTTCAGCCCGTCTGGGAAAGAGCTGCCACTAGGGGACAGCCGGGAGCAGAGCTTGCAGGAGGACAATCCCTGGTCTGTCTCCTCCCTCTTCCAACCTGTTACACCCCCCGCCCCCCAACCCCAATTCAGTCATCACTTTCCACTGCTCCTCCCTCACCTTGCTTTGTTAAAATAGCTAACCTCTAAAGACACCTGTAAACCCTGTTTTAAATGTAAAAAGAATTCCCAATATAACATGCATCCTGCCTTCCTAATTAATGGCAGTCATCAAGCTTTTGTCCTTTAAAAAAAACTCCTGCATTTAGCTTAAAAGACTCGCAGTTCGTGCACTCGCCCCGGGCCAGGGTGTCCCTGCCCGTCCTTCCCTCTCTCTCCCCACCCCTGCCTTCCTCAGCTCGTCACCATGGTTACAGCGACCTGTTTCCCGGGAGTCTTCTTCCAGAGCCTGCTTCTGGAGGAATTTCCCCTGTGAATCCAGCTCCTCTCGGTTATCTCTGCCCTTCTCCTTCAGTGAAGGAAAAGATTGGAATTAGAGAGAGAGACACAAACAGAGAGAGACTCCCAGAATCTCAGGTGGCACAATTCTTTTTATCTGGAACCAAGAGACTTTCTCCAGCTAATGTTGCCTCTTCTTTTTGTTTTCCTTCTCTAGCGGGAAAAGCCACCCCTGACCCCATGCGTCTTCTCTGGTATCAACCAAAACCCACATTTAGTGCTCAGTTACCAAAGCATCGTGACTAAGCTTAGTTACCTGAACCTGTGACTGAGAGAACACTGAGCACCTGTTTCTCCCTTCAACGCCTCCAATTATGAGAGTGAAACAGGTCCCCTGAGGACAGAAAGAGGACCTGAACCGGAAGCCCTGGCTTTGCCATATGGGAGACAGCAGTGTGGAAAATGTCAGCCTGGCCAGTCTGGCCACAGCGAGAGGTTTTCCAGGATGGCCTACTGCTGTGTCAAGAGGTGTCGAAGCCAACGCGCCCCAAGAAATGCTTCCAATCCTTAGAGTGGAATCATGGCCAGCAGTTTTCAAAAGACAAAGATGTTTCTAGAAAGTTTTCCGTGTGACACCATGGAAGCGAAGACAAGAAAGAGCTGGGTTGCTAAGTTGTCAGTGTCTGGTTTGCTTGGGTTTGACCTTGATGTTGCTGGGGCTGGTGGTTTTCCATCTCCAGGGGAGGTAAGGGCGACCTACTCAAATTATGCAAATATTCATTGAAAGGAAAAGGCAGGATTCGGTTCCTCTCCTCTAATTCTGCTGAATCCCTGACTCACCACCAGTCCGTTCTCCAAGATTGCCACCAAACGAACACAGTCACTCGCATGCTGTTTAACGTCACGAAAGGGCTGTAGCCCACAGAAACACACTGCCTTCCTCCAGTCTCCCCCACAGCCTCGCCCAAACACAGATCTGGACGACCCTCTTCCAGACAAGCTTGTGAATGTCTCTGCTAGTCTCCTTCCAGTTCTGTTTCATGAGAGTCCCCCAAACAGGGCTCTGCTGGGGGGCCACATGAGAGGAAGGAACCGAGTAGTGAAAGTCAAAGTCCTCTTTACTTGAGGGACAGGGGATGAGCTGGAACACATTGACAGGAACACTTCTGCCCGGTTAGACAGATTTTTATGGCAGAATTAGTCACAATCTCTGTTAAGTATCTGAGCATCTGCCCAGGCCCATTGGGATGGTCATCTCAACTAGCAGTGACTCTGAGTGGTACTTGATGCTTAACGCTTTTTAGGGGGAGCAGAATACACCACCCTAAAATGCGCCACTTTGGCCTATGGGTTGTTTTGAGCTGAAGGCAGTTAAGACACATTTTACTCAAGAAAAGCTTTTTATTTCTCCCTTAACTGCCTAAAAGAATTTCTATAGAAGCCCTGCAGGAAGACAACTATTACCGCAGGTAATTATGTCAGAAAGACTTATCTGCATAGCATAACAGGTCTGTGTATTAAACACTCTTCTTCTATTCCCAGGAATCATCTTCCCTCCCTCTGAAGCCCCAGACCCCACCCACCTCTCCCTAGGCGGGATGGTATATGAGCCTCAATTGCATGACTGCTTGAGCATCATGCTTTTATGGGTTCCCACTGGTTTTTCTCCTCCTGTGAATCTGTGTTGCGCTAATTCGAGTTTTAGGCTGGCCATAGAACCTCAAAGGGGAGAAAGGAAAATTCATCCCTACCAGCTGCATACTGGTTGAACTGGTCTTGCTGTGGGCCAGTGCCATCCCCTCCAAGTACTCAGTCATCTCCTGCTTTCTAACAGGGTAAAACATCTGTTAGTTTTACAACATCAAGTGCTGGATGTCAATGTTGGTAAGAAGGGGGCTCTCTGTGTGGGGGCGACCCTTGCCCACTCACCACCCCTTGAGTGAGAGCTCTCACCTTCCAGAGAAGAGGATGGAGGACGGGAGAACTACTGGGGTGATGGGGCGGGCGTGCCAAGGTTATCCCTGCTTTGTTGTCGAGGCGGTGACGTTGGAGACATGGGCGATGTGATGTAAAATCTGTGCGGCGTGCAGGGGAGGATGAGGGCTACTTCCAGCCTGAGTGTGACTGCATCTCAGATGAGTCATAGGGGTCTGCGTTGGGATGTTCAGCCTCGTGTGATTCAGGTCACCTTTCTGACTGTTCCCCTCGATGCCAAGCATTGGAGACTTTCCTGCCTCTCAGAAGACAGGCTCGTGGGTTCATGTCAGGGAAGACCAGCCCCTTCGAGAGGGAGCTGAGGGGTTGCTTTCTGGGGAGAAAGACTATTTAGAATATCAAAGCAAGATGTGGACTAAGTATTTCCCTGGATTTCAGACGCTTCCTCTGGCTCTGTTGCCTTCTTCCACTGGGACCTTGGCAAAGCTGACTGATTTTATCACACCATCCTGAATTTTGACAAGCTCGGGACTCTGGACTCTGCTCTTGGAGCGGCCAGAGCAGCCTCGTGGACGCTCTCTGAGAAGGACATCTCTTTGCCAGAGCTTCCTTTTCTGCTCTAACTGTATCTTTTCTAGGGACCATCCTTTGTGGTCCCCAGTCCCTGGGGCACAGATGGCGACAGCAGCTGCCAGTGGTTGCTGGGCCACCTGCTTGGGCGGCCAGTTCTGCTGTCCTTTAGGGTCATGGTAGGCTCTTTCTGCCTGCTAACTCTTGGCCTATGTCCCCCTCTCCCCAAAAGCTGCCGTTCTTGCCCCCCACTGTCTTTCTCCGTTCTCCTCAGGTTCCAGACCCTCTTATTCTTGAGGACTGTGGCGCGAAGCCACGTGGCTGCTTCCAGGTAGAGTTTATCTACGTGCGGGGGTGAAAGTTTCTGGCACCCATCATAATAGATAATGGATTCTTTCTGGGAAGAGCCCTGCAATGAGACCTAAAAATGCCTGAGCTCATCCACTCTGCCCTGACTCATTCGATTTATTGTCAATGGTGATATCTTTTGACCTTGCCCTCATATACTGCGATAGCTCCTGTTGGGGGGCCCTAAACACCAAGCCTTTTGTGGTAGCATAATAATCATTTTTATTGTTATGATTTATCTGCTATAGCATCCTTGAAAAGGCAGCTGAACAGTGCAGAAAAACCTCAAATATCAGCATTTGGTTGACCCTTCGGTTGATTCAGCTGAAAGTGAAACGGAGACGATGTGGAAAGGTGTTGGCAGAGGTGAAGTTGGATGTCCTGGAGATAAAGCGGACTGGGCTTAAACACCCCGCCGTGCTGGGCTGTTAGGGCGCAGTAGCATGCAGCTCATTTTATTTGATAACGTTGATCTTCTCGGGCCCTGGGTTGGCCTCTCGGCCTCTTCCCACACCATGCCAGCTGGCGGCGCGGTGCCTGGGGTGTCCTTTGGGGTAGCACCCTCTATCATGTTGCTTTTCTTCTTTGATATAGAAGAACATTTTAGCAGATGGGTGTGCTTAACAGTGGTCTGCATTTGCCCCACATCAGCATAAAGATTGTTAGCATAAATATTTGGCTTCTATCACTGATGACAACAGGGCCAACTGGTCTAATATTAGGAGGACGAGACTGAGAAATCCTCATCCCACTGATAAAGACACCGCCAAGAGATGGCTAGGGTAGTAGGATGGAGAAAAACTGAGTCCCATTTAATCTCCGTTTTTAGGAAAAATGCCCTCGAAAGTTACGTAAGTATATAATATGAAAATAGTTTTAAAAACCAAATAAATGAATTCCAATAAAACCAGTAGTCCTGCCCTTCTCTTCCCCAGTATCATCCCCAGCCTCTGTCAGCTGTTTCTTCTGATAAGTCCTCTGCATTCTTAACTGGAGTAGAAGATACCACTAAAATTTCTTGCTTTATTTTAGATACAGATACACGTATGTTGATTTATATTAGGGTAGATGAGCATTTGCTTTCTTCCACGTGATCTTCCCCTGATGTCTCCTCTGCTCCCGCGTGGTCAGAGCGTGAGTTGGCGTGATATTGTGAATGTCAGGAGCCCCAGAACCACGCTGCTGAGGTTTGAATTTCAGCCGTGTGACTTGGGCACACTGTTCAAACACTCTCTGCTTCAGCTTCCTTATTTTGTTAAGTAGGATGTTGACAATAATAGGACATAGAATTGACATGATGATTGAAAGAGTCATGGGAAGGAGTTACTTTGGCACATAGTAAACGTTCTGTGAGTAAATGTTCATAGTAAGTGTTCTTAACATTTTTTGTTGAATCCATATGCTGTGTTCATATTACTCTAAGTATGTCAGTACTGATTTTTGTGCACTTCTACTTATGCAGTGTTTATTTTCCCGAAGTTAATGATCACTTTGCCTTTCCACTTGCCTAGTTTTCTATGCACCTGTTATTAACTCTTAGGTCCTGCAGAATCTCTCAGTACAAAAACATACCAAATACCACGTCGGCTCCATTTTTCACCCTGGGAACGGCCTTCTAGAAGTCCTTAATTTGCTTGTGGCTTCTAGTTCTCTTTGCCAGCTGCACAGTGACCATCTCATCCTCGGAATTCCTCTGTTTCTTACCTGGGTCCTGGTTTGTTCGATTTTGTTTTCTTTTGTGGGGGCAGGAGATCTTGTACCTGCCTCTTCCTTGGTTTGCACCCTCATTTTTGTAGAGTGCCTCCTGCAGTGATTTCCAGGGAAAGGATCACGGAAGGTCAAGTTTATGAGATCTTGCTAGCCTGACGAGATCTTTTTTCTGCTTAACACCAGGGTCAGAAGAGGACTAGGACTTCCACTGTTTGGTACTCAAGCTTCTCGAGAGACCTCTTACTTTGTGACCTGATTTATCCTCATCTCTGCTCTTATGCCTGACATCCTCATGCCTGGAACCTCTTTAACTTCTCCAGGGCCCAAAGCACTAGTTTCTCTACTAATGCAGTGGTAGAAGGGATGGTACCTGATTGTTTGAAGTGACTGAGAGGACCCAAGAGACTAATTACTCTGAATGGAGTTATTTGACCAATACTTCCATTGTCCTGTGGAACCTAGTGAATCAAAATCCAGGAACTTTCTGGACTTCTGTATTAAGGGAGAATTTTTAAAATCATTTTATCGTCTTAGGACGACTTAATGTGAGATCTACCGTCTCCACAAATTTTTAAGTACATTGCAGCATTGCTAGCTCCGGAACAATGCTGAACAGCAGATATCTAGAGCTTATTCATCATGAATAATTGAGAATTTATGCCTGTTGATTCTCTTTCCTTTTCCCTCCAACCCCTAGCAAGACAAGTCTAGTTTCTGATTCTGTCGGTTAGCTAGTTGAGATACCTCATTGTGAAGTGGGTTCCTGTAGTATTTGTCTTTCCATGATTTACTGATTTCATTTAGTTCAATGGCCCCAAGGCTCATCCATGTTCTTGAATATCGCAGGATTTCCTTTTTTTTTAAAGGCCAAATAATATTCATGGTATATATGCCACATTTTCTCTATCATCCCCTGACGGACATGTGTGTTGTTTCCATGTCGTGGCTGTTGTGACTAGTGCAGCTGCCGCGGTCCAGCCGCAGCAGGATCCAGGGGTCCCGAAGGTGGGCAAGGCGTCGGCGAGTGGGAGACAAAGAGACTCAGACTCGGAGGCAGAGTGAATCTTTGTTCCGTCTTTATTACAAGCAAGCAGGTTTTTTATACTTTCTTTTTGCAGCTTTTAGTCTTAAGATTACGTAAACCGAAAACACAGACCGCATAGTGTTTTTGTTTCTTAAGTAAATGAGTTACCTGCCCTTTTGATAGGATCTTGCTTAAGGCAAAGTGTGAGACAAAAGAGAATTCGACAGACTTGTGAAAGGTTAGAAAGTTATTATCAAATTCCTAAATGCATACCAAGCTGAATTGAATCTGGCAGGCCCTTTTGAAATCTAGCAAGTTCTTGCTGCCCAGTTTTTGTGTTGGTCCTGTTTTTATGAACCTTTATAAGTTGTTCTAATAGTTTTACTTTTTGTCCCCTATTGTGCATTCTGATTCCATTTTTGTCATAGGCACCTGTACATGGTAAGGGGGGAGCAGGCAGTCGTCCTGCATTATTTTTTTCTCTTGGTGGGAACCATAATTTTCCTTTAATCTTATAAACTATTGTAAGGTGAGGACAATGCTGTGGGAGGGGATCGGAATAGTTTTTCTTTGTTTTTCGATATAACCTACATCATTAATGGGCCAACTGTGTAAATGAATGGAGGCGGAAATAATTTCCCTTGCTATAGTTGATTTACTATATCTCCCACAGAGGCAGTTGGGGATATTTTCTGAGTCAATTTCTTGGGTAATTTATAAGTATATTGTTAGCCTTGCACAGAGGCAATGGCATAGGTGAGTTTAGTTTTTTTAGTATCATTTTGCCTTGTTGTAATAGTCCCATTTTTCAGAGTAATTCCCAATCCTTCTCCCAGTAGGGAAATTGTTATTTTCATTATTAATTAATAATAATTAATTCCACATATATGAATAAGCCAATACAGCAAATCATGATTCCACAAATCATGATTCCCAGGAAAGCTTGGTTAGAGGCACCACGTCTTGTTCCCTGAAGAAGTCTTCTTTGAAGCCCTTCTTCTTCCTAGCTATTGACTTTGTCATTTAGCCAGGTTGGACATGGACGTGGCACGCAGCAGCACACAAATAGGAGCAGTGATATCTCTTTGAGATTTGGCTCCAGTTACTGTGGATAAATATCTAGAAGTGAGACTGTTGGATCATAATATTTTGAGGAATGTTTACATTGCTTTCTATAATACATAGTGGCCGTACCACCTGTGTTCCCATCAACAGTGGACGAGAATGACAATTTCTCCACTTCCTCACTCTCTCGTGGGGTTTTTGTTTTTTGATAAAAGCTATCCTAATAGGTGTGACGTGATATCTCATAGTTTTGCTTTGCATTTCCCCTCATGATCAGTGAAACTGGGCATCTTTTTATGTATCTCTTGGTCATTTATATCTCTTCTTTGGAGAGTTGTTTATTCAGATAGTCAGCCTGTAGAGAAATAAATATTAGTTTTTTGTGTTTTTTTTCTGTTGAGCTATAGGAATTCCTTATCTACTTGGAAATTAACCCCGTATCTGATACTTCATGGTTTGCAAATGCTTTCTCCCATTTTGTATCTGGCTTTTTCACTATGTCAATGTAGAAAAGATTATCGGTTTGATACAATCCTCCTTGTCTACTTTTGCTTGTGCTTTTAGTGTCATATCTGTGAAATCTTGACAAGGTCTCTATCATGAAGTTTTTCTCTGTTTTCTTCTAATAGTTTTATAGTTTCAAGACATGGCTTACTTTTTCTTTTTTTTTTTTTAATGTAACTAAATGAATGAAAGCTAGTAGGCAGACAGGCAGGAAGAGAGAGGAGGAAGAATCATTTTATCTATTTGTTCATTTGGCTGTTCCTCCCGTCCCAGGGGTGGAACCCAGGTCTTGGGATGTAGGTGGACAGCGCTTGTCCAGAGGTGACTGACCGGATCGCTGTTCCACTGAGGGCACTGGTAGTTTACTTCCGATGTGCTACCTCTGCAGTCATTCGTGGGAAGTTTTTTCACTTTGTTAGATCAGTCGCTATTCTTCTACCCGTACCCTACACGCCTTTTTTATGTGGACAATTGATACTGCCTTAATTTTACATAAAATATCGTGCAATGGCAGCTTTGAGCCCCACCTTGCATCCTGAGCCCCTCATCTGTAGAATTCTAAAGTTTCCATTGTGTGGAGATTACTCTTAGAGGGGCAGCTAAAGGCAGGTCTAGGCAAAGACCTCTTCTGGTCATCCGTAAAAGGATATCACCATGTTTCCTTGACGTTAAAAGAATATTTCATTTATTCATATATTCATGCATCTGTTTTGCTCAGATGATACACCATTCACTTTGCTAAGTTGGAAGTACGGGCATGAAGAAAAGAGTTCCTACCTCTAACCTGTCTGTACTTTTCAATGTCATTAAAAATATAACAGGGGCGGCAGTGGTGGTATTGGGCCATGATCACCAAACTCCAAGCTGTGTTTCCCGTTGTAACAGAGAGCTACAGCATTTTCAGAGTTGGAAGGACCTTTACGATGGCCTGATCCAGTTTCAATATGTTGTAGAGAAAATTGAGGCCAAAAGAAACCTAACTGTCCTGCTCAGAGTAATACTTAGAGCTCGCACAGAGCAGAGCTT
>RJWH01000827.1:534742-556469 GCA_004363575.1 Solenodon paradoxus
TTCTCTTCGTCTGATGACATTGATCTGTGATTCTTTCTAACCAATGACTGGATTCCTGTGGGAAAGCTGAGTCAGGGAAAGTCCTGAGCCATTAAGCCTCTAAGATTTTAATCTCCAGAGTCAACCTCAAGGTGATTAGACCAGGATAAGGGACAGCTGATGCTGCCTTTGCCAGGGGAGATTGATCTGGAGTGGAGCACGTCCAGGAAGAGAAGGAAAAGTGATCTAGGAACCCTTGATTTCGTCTCCCAGGGATGGGTGGCCACTGAATCAGAATTGGCAGTGTAACTTCACTGGGCAAAACATTATTTTGAAACAAAGGATATCCGTTTAAATATTTTATAACAGAGTCTGCGAGAGGACACAATTGAAAATGTATATAGAAATCGTAATCGTGAATCATCATGAATAATAGAAAAAGATCGGAGATTATATTTTGTCAAGTGTCACAGAATAAGAGCTGCCAGCGCTCTCTGACTGAAGGGATTCTGACTCCTCTGAGGGTGTGGTGTCCTCTCCAGTAACTGGTTCTAAGTGAGGTTCTCAGCGAGACCACACCTCCTGTGGATGACTTCTGTTGTTTTGCTTGCCCAGAGTCCTTTCATTCTCTTTAACAGCATTCTGATGTGATGTTAGGGAATCACCTTTACTTCACTCTAATTCCAGTGGTTCTCACCCGTGGGCTCTAGGGATAGGCACAAAGACTTAAGCTTGACCAGTCAGAGCCTTCTGTTTTTAGCCAAAACAATTGCTTTGGCCGGGGCACTGGGTTAATGAGCATCAGCCCTGACTGTCTGCTAACTCACTAGGAGAGAAGAACTGTTTCTGCTGGGCATGGCTGACCTGGAAGGCCTTACGTTGGAGCTTTCGGAGGGTATTTCTCCACCACGAAAGGAGAGAGAGACTGAGGAACAAGTCGCCATAGAGAAAGATAAAGTGGAGTCAGAGAAAGATCAATGTATGAACAGATCACCTGACTATCTGGTCCAGTTATTTTTGAAGTTAAGATGCACTGTCATGTCTCAACTACTTTAGTTGGGTTTCAGTCATTTATAACCTGATCATGATGTCGCCTCAAGGCACAAGACTCTGGGGTGGAGGAATGGTCATGGGTGTTGAGGTACCAGGTAATTCTGATATGTCCACTGAGAATGAACAGGGTGTGGAGACAGGAAAGGGGGACACTGCTTTTCCTTGCCAGACCACTTCTCATTGAGAAGAATTTACTGTAGTTGAAGAAACTGCCAAAGTCACGTAGCTGAGTTCAGCTTGAGATCTTTTAGAAAAAAAGTGTTTTAAAGTAAAGGCACACATCACTTACTATGACTTTGCTGACAGAGACAACGGTGTAGGATTGTTTCATTTTTCTCAGTTGGGGATATCTGACTTTAACTGATGCAAAAACCAGGCAGAAACTTGGGGATTTTTTTTTTTTTTTCACATAGCATTCCCTCCATTGATTGACATAGAACACATCTGAATGCAAACAAATTTGATTAAAATATAGGTATTTTCCTATGTTCCAAAGCCCTTCGATGTTTCTCAGCAATCAAGCAGGCGCATCGGTTCCCACCTCTTGCTGCCGTCCCTGCTGGAGCTGGCTGCTGCAGTGGGGTCTGCTCACTTCGCTCTGGCCTGCACTTCAGCCTGCTGAGCTCAGTGGCATCCGATGGCAGGACCCCTTGGACTCTGTTCCACCTCTTCTGGAAGTTCATAGACCCTTCGGCTGTCACAGAGAAGGATGTGAGGGCGTGGAGCGGTCCTCCACCTAACCTGGTCAGTGATGGCAACTCGTACGCAATGCGCCATGTTTGTAATATGCACCCGCTCAGGAGCAGGAGGGGCTGGTCATGTGTTCCCAGGTCCGACTTTGTGTGTGGCTGTGTGTACACGGACAAGCCACTGACCCCTTTAGTGCACAGGGGTAGCAGAGTCACCACCAGCCAGGCTAGCTAGGAGTATCTACAAACACACTCGATGATGCACTGTTCATTTTTCGCAGACAAGTTTGATAAACTTGCCCGAGATCGTGGAGCGAGTAAGTAGCTTCACTGAGATGGAAACACAGGTGTGCATGGAAAACACGTGCTGCTAACCATTATGTCTGCTGCTCCAAGGAAAGCAATACAGGGGGCAGCAATACCCGGACCTACAGAAAAAAAGTGGGAAAGCATAGGTCATGTTTCATTTATCCTTTCAAACCCTAGAGAACTGGCTTTTGTCTTTTGCTTTACTTCATGCTGCCTTTTACACAGAGGCCCAGTGCTGTGCGAACACTTTAAGGATCAGGACAAATTCCTGTTCGTCTTTATTTTTGTGTCACCTTCCATAGTGCTTTCCACATTGTGGAAATTCACCTCTCGGATAAATGGAACTCGTTTTGTCCTACCAATGGCCCTAGGCCAGGGGGGACACTCCAGGTTCCTGGGTGAGATGCCTTTGTGTCCGGCAGTTTACTGAGTTCTGTTTTGTTTTTTGTTTTTTGTTTTTTTAAAGGAAAGCTGCAGGAGTGAAGGCGAGCAGACCAACAGGCAGGTAGAGAGAGGCAAAAGCAACATTTTTTTTTATTTAGTTGTTCATCTTGGTTGCCTCCCCCAGCCTTGGGATTTGAACCTAGGCCCCCGGGATGTATGTGAACTGCACTTGGCTGGAGGCCGCTAACCCAGCCACCGCTAACCCAGCCACCACTCCACCAGGGCATGCCCGGAGTTTGGAGGCTTTGAGTTGTCCTCTGATCTGGCACTGCTAAGAGGACTGATTTCTGGGACACAGTTTTGTTTTTTAAAGAAAAGATACAGGTAGGAATGAAGGTGGGCAGGCAGGCAGGAAGTGAGAGGAGGAAGTATTTTCTTTTTCTTTTTATTTAGTTGCCCACACTGTTTCCTGCTTCCTCCTCCACCCCTCTCCCAGGCCCCGGACTCAAACCCTGAGCATGGCCTGAGCTCCTGTGGAGACAACTGACCTAACCACTGCTCCACCAGGGCGAACCTGGGACACAGTTTTGCTGGGAGTTGTTGTTCCGAGATCCCTCTGGGGCACATCTGAGTAGTGCTGATCATGAATGTGAATCCTTCTTTGGGGATAAAAATTTCAAAGGGGATAGACTTTCCAGAAGTGTCACCACTGATCTACTTTTTATTTGGTTCGCCCTGGATTCATTACATCAATTCCGTCCTTCAGTTTTGTGGACATGGTTAAGTACACATGAAATACAGGACTTTAATAAAGATGTATTCAGGAAATAATTTTGGTCTCTTCCACCTTCCACCACGCTCCAGTTACGTCTGGAGAGGAGGTAGACCTGTGAAGAACTGTTCTTTCTGGGGTAACCCATGGCCGGGATTCTTTGTAGGCTGGGAATTCTCTGGAGGGGATGTGCTTGCCTCTCAGTTATGTGACTGGGAAAAGTGAAGCTTTGGACTTAGAGCTCTTTCATTTCCACCTTATGGACTCTCTACAAAGCAGGACTGTTCTAGAAGACCAGGTGTAAATGACAGCGCAGAGTTGCAGATGCCTACCACACAGTCCTACCTCGTGGGAGATGTGGATATGCAACGACTTCCCAAATGCACGGCAGAATGAATTATGAGCCTTGTTCCTGGTAAAAGCCATGGGCTGAGCAAGCCAGAGAAAGAAGGTATCACATCTACCTGGTTGGATAAGAAGGACTGAGATTCTTGAGAGGTTGAAAAGCAGAGGAAGGCAGTTGTGTGGGTCGATGGAGCGTGGATGAAGTGGTGACTGCCAGCGTGGGAGGAGAAGCCAATCTGGGTCTTGAGGTCCACCTTCATGATTTTATGGGCCCTTGTAGGTCTTCTTAGGACTGTAGTGTCCCTGCAAACCCCATGCGTTTAATAACACTCATATACCAGTGCATCTATATTGGCACTGAGGTTGACATGCAACTGTGAGCGTGGAAATGAGTCGCCCGGGCACTCGTCGACTGGTTCCATGTACTTAGAGATGTGATCCTAGCACCAGTACTGGCCCAGGAAGAGTTTGGAGCCAGTATGGGATGAGATAAGTACAAAATCTAAGAGAAAACATTTGGAAATATTTATAGGAATTGTCATAATCATCAAGCACGTGGTTGTTTTTCTGACAATTCATTTTTAATTCTAATTTTAAAAAATATTCGTCTATAATACCACTGAGAATGTATTTGTCTAAAACACATTGTAGTTGTTTTTTTTTTTAAAATTTCTGCAGTCTCACTTCTTATTTTTTTTTTAATACATTGGGTTTTTTTTTTTTTTTTTTTTTTTAAGTTGAGAAGCTCTGACCTAGTAGAAATAATTTCTTTAACAAAATATTTTTAAAGGACAGGTAAAGGCAGGAATGAAGACAGTAACAGGCAGGCAGAAGGGAGTGGAGGACGAAGGCCTTTATGTTTTTTATCTAGTTGTTCATCTTGGTTGTTCCCCTGGGTCCAGGACTGGAACCCAGAGTTCTGTGGCCTGTGTCCTTCCCAGGCGATTGACCTAATTACTGCTCCACCAGGGAGTGCCTGCCTCTTTTTAAAGAAATTTGAGATCAGAGATGGCAGGGGAAAGAGTTGGTGAACTTGAAGATAAGTAAGTAGAAATTATATAGTCTGAAATGTCTAATACTCCCTGTAGAATCTATACTGTAGTAAATTGTGTCTGGACATACGTGGAAGATAATTTCGTGTCAAAATCAGAAATCCATTCAAACTGACCTAAAACCTTAAAATTTGTGCATGTGCTGGGGATGAGGGTTTTTATGAGAAGGCTGCAGGAATTCAAGGGCAGGGAGGGCCCCTGGTTATACCGATGGGGGTAGTGGGCATGAATAATCACCAGGAGTTAGGGGGGTATAGAAGCCTTGTGCCCTGTTCCAACTTGGGAAAACTGAGAGGGGCATCTCAGCTGTGGGCTCACGGCAGAATTGCTTTTATTGGAACTACATCAGAAGTCAGCTGCCCATTCTGCCAAATTCTACTTCCTTCTCCCCACTTCTGGTTTTTAATCTCAACAGCACCCCTAAGAGATGCCTGTACATTAACTGCTCAGAGTCTGACTGTCAGGTTGTCCCAACCTGGGTTGACATGCCTTCCCATCTTCCTTCTACTCTCCCCCTCCCTTCCTTTTTACTTTCCTCTTTCCTTCCCTACATGACTGTCTCTCATTCCTTCTCTTTCTTCTTCCCCTTTTCTCTCTCCCTTCTCTTTTTCTCACTGTGTGGTCCCTCACATCTGTTTCTCTCTGAGCTGCTTCTTTATTCTCATCTCACTTTTCAGGACCGCTTCCTCTACTCTCTCATTCATGGACTATCATGTCTGCTCCAAAATGGTGCCTTCAGTACCACAGTCACATTATCGAGGGGTCTGCTGTTTGGTATCCTACCCAGATGCTTTTTCTAGGCTGATGCACCTGTTCTGAGCCACCACGGGTGTCAGTTCATAGTGACTCACTTATATACCCTTCTTTGGAGGATTGTCCTTAGCTAACTAGAACTTTCCCCTGGAGATGCCTGAGAGGTTACATCCCAAACTCTTTCATCGACAATTGTCAGATGACGGGGTTTACAAATCTGTCTTCCTTGGTTCAACGCAGGATATACTCTGGTACAATTAATGCACTTTAGTTCCCTGTGGGGTTGGACTAAAACACCTTCGCAGACATCTTTCTTAATTCCCTCTATGTTCCTCTCACTCCCTTCCAGGTGGAGGCAAGAACAAGCCTTTGGTAAATCCCTCTTCTGGGAGGAATCCTGATTTAAAATCACCCCCTTACTAATCTAGTGCCTATGGCTAAGTCATTCAGCCTCTGCAGTCCTAATCACAAAATCCAGAAGAGAGAACCGGATTGGCTTGGGCTAACTCCAACCCAGTTTCATGAACACCTGGATCAGAGTCCACTCTTGGGCCAGTCATCTGGGGCTGGGGAAAGTGTAGCGTTGTGCAGTACGTGGTAGATGAGGGGCTCAGGGAGGGAGGGCAACTCTCAGAAAAGTCTGGTCAGTTCCTGCAAGAGTGGATTCCACCACAGGCCCTCCCCTCCTGAGTCTTTCTTGGATTTATTTTCTCCATTGACCTCCTCACTCCCCTCTCCTCTCTGCATCTTTAATCCCAGGTTCTGACTGGAGGGTAAGGTTTTAAAGATAGTGCCACGTGCTAGAGAAAGGACTGGGCCACGTGCCAGGACACCTGTCTTACCTGCTTGCTTCCCATCTCTGGGTCTCAGGCTTAAATGAGAGAGTCAACTTGCTAACTTCAATAATTCTTCTATGAAAACAAGCAGGACAGAATCTCGATCTCTAATTTCAGCATACTTGAACTCAGCACAGGGCTGGGCACAGAGTAAGAACATGAATAATATGTTGAAAAGAAGAAATGCACTTAAAAAATGCCATGACTGTGAATTACATTAAGACAGCAAGGTCACGCGTGACCCAAGAGTGGGCACCGTTGAGCTGGGAGCCATTCGTGCTACCGTGCGCTGCTTGCGTGGTGAGCACCTGGAGTGCTCTTCCAGCTAGTGCTACTGCTGGCTGTGGATCACCCCCAGACTTAACTGTCTCAGACAACACTTTATTATGCTCACAGATTCAATTTTCAGGATTTGGATAGTGCATCTTGGGGTTGGCTTGTTTCCGCTCCACAACGTCCAAGACCTCAGCTGGGAAGATCTGGTGGTCGGTGGTGACTTGACAGATGGGGGATGGGATCTCCTGGAAGCGTCTTCACTCACATGATTGGTGGCTCTTGGCGAGGACCTACGGTGGCCTCAGGCTGGTAGGACTGTCTATGTGGCAGTTCAGGAATCCAAAAGCAAGTGTCCCAGGTCACAAGGCAGAAGCCTCATTGTTTTTATGACCTTGCCTCAAAAGTCACTCTTTCCATGACATTCCATTGGCGACAAGCCCATCCAGGCTTAAGAAATGGGAAATGGGGCATCGCCTGTAGGTGAGATGGGAGCAAGGCTCTCAGAGAGCCGGTGCATGGGAGATATTGTTACAGTTGTGCTTGGGGAACGCAGCCAGCCATGACACATGGCCTCAGTTAATCCTTCCATGCTCCTTGAAATGCCATTCTTGTCCCCTTGCAGATGAAGAAATGGAGCCTAAGTGCAGTCAGGTGACTTGTCTGTGGACAAAGCCAGCAGGTAGCTGGACTTGAGTCCAGACTATACAAAGCAGGGCTCTCTAACCACATCAATTTTCCTGATAGGAAAAGGGGAACTGAAAAAAGTAAGGCCTCCCCCATGTGCAGGATGGAGAGTGAACCTGTCTTCTTCTCCTTCCAGACCTTGATGTCAGAATTAAGGTCTCTCCCACGTGGTAAAGGAATCTGGTTCCCATGCGTAACTCCTAAGGTGTTGCTTCCCCGAGACTATGTGTGTACCTTTGATGTCTCAGATTTGCCAGATATGCGCAGGTGGATGGATTGCTGTCTCCAGCCTCCCCACAACCCCCTCCGCATCCCCATCCTCCAGCCCTTCGTCCCATCGTCCTTTGGCCAAAGAGTCTGGGGACCAATGGGATGGAAGAAGCTCAGATTCCCTCTGTAAAGGCAACACAGAGGACCAGTTTATGCAAGAAAGTCTTTCATGCTGCAACTGCTTTTGAAATCATACCTTCCCTTCAAGTTCAAAGAAGGACCACTTCTCCCAGGGGTCATCTTGGATACTCCCATGATTGGGAGTTTGGGGAATGTTCAGATATAGTTGACAATCACTGTTTCCTCTGCACACCTTTGTGTCCCGACTCCCCGCCCACCCCCCCATTAGTCTTCTAAGGCACCAGGAGGCAAGTACCACTCAGCCCTCCTCCTCAGCTATTCCCCCCACCCCTGCAGGAACCATACCTCGTAAGACACCCAACAAATATGACTAATTAGACCAAAAGGCCTCATCAAGTTTATTATTATATTGTAACAGAAGAACAAGTGCTCCTTCAAAAGCATTTTTTGAGCGCCTACAATATCACAGGCATTGTGTGAGGCGCTAGCAACTCGTGGCCCAGAACAGGAATCTGGAAAGTCAAAGACGAGCCTCTTTCACGTTTCGTCGCATGTCAGTAACATGTCAGAACTGGTATCTGGAAGCAACACTTTCTTGAGATCAAGAGGCCTTTGTATCAGGCATATTTGAGGCAAATGCTATAGAATTACAATCTCTATCAGCTGTCAGATGATTCTAGAGTCACACATTTAGAAAGTCCCTGAACAGTGTTTTTAAAATCCAAAATCTTGAGCTTCTCTTCTAAGTTGTCTGAATAATACTTTTAGTTGGAGCTCTCTGACAGAGAAGGCTAGGCCTTGCTGCTATTTCAAATTAATCTTGTACCGGGCAAATTCCTCTACTCTTCTTTTTCTACCATTTCACCTCAAAGTGTTCCTAAGAGCCATGACCTTTGAAAACACCTTGGTTTAAAATTAACGGCTAAAATGATTCATAAATGAATGGGTAATCAATCTCCATGTTTCATCTTCACTGTTATTCACACCATAAACTGTTTGTCCAAAAGTAACTTTATGGTATGAAACTTTCCTTGACGTACCCTCATCGAGACTAAAATAACTCCTGGAAATAATTACCTTTGGGATATGAAAGAAAATGTAAACATTTTATTTGGCAGTTGTTTCTGAACACATGAATAAATATATGGAAAAGTACATCTTCATATTTCTTTTTGGAGCAACAGTTACCATTCAATGCTTATTTACACATCTTCACTGCAAAGAATAGTTACACAACTCAGTTTTGTCTTAGGAGAGGTCACTTCCCACACCACTGGACTGGACAGTTAAGGATGGAGATACTGTAGTGCTTGGTTTAGCAGTCTCAATATTTGGAAGGCATTCACCTGCAAGTGTGATAAGAAGTCACCATGCATGAATTCATCCGGACCAGGTACTGTAGAAAGTTCTGACGGCGGCCGCAAAGTGTGTGTCATGCGCTTAAGTCAACTATGACATGTTTGTAAATCTGTGTGTTTCCCTTGAAACTGGAAGCAAAGAGAAAGTTACGCTTATTAATGGACACGTGTGTGAATGATCTCGGTGCCTGCACATTTAGTTCCTGAAATTTCACGAATTTGGCTTTCTCTGAATCCCAGTTATACACTTGGGTAAAGGAGTAATCACTTCCAAGAATGGCGTACTGGTAGTTATTTATCTGCAGAGGCTGGAAGACCATGGATCCTCGAGAGGGCATCCTCTGAATATCCTGAAAGGAGGAGCCTCCCCACCTCATCACTTTGGAATCACCAATGAATCGTGTCAAGCAAATGTACACATCCCCTTTCACGGAGAAATGCTTGACGGCATATACATCCTCCATGTTAGGGATGTCAGTTTGGTTAGTGAACAACTGTGTCACTTTGTTCCACTGATAAATGACAGGGCGCTGGGAACTACTGGACAGGATTAAGTGAGGCATTCTGAGTGTCTGTGGTGGTCTGGCTATTTCTAGATATTCCACGTCAGTATCCCTGTACCACGCATGTAAGGACTGATGGGAGTAGAATCCATTTCCATTCCATTTGTAAATGGTGGTAAAACCAGCCTTTGAACTGTCAGCAACAACAAAGTACCAGTTGTTTTCAATCTTGAAAGTTTCAATGTCATTGGGTTTTCGTATTTTGAGAATTTCAATATCCTGGATTTTTATGAATTTATTTGCAAAACTGTCTCGCTTATAGATATGAGAGCCACCAAACAGCTGGGCCACAATGACGTAGAGCTGTGTCTCAATGACTACAGGCTTGCACACCACAGTGGACGTGCCTGGGAAGAGACAAATGAGAGGTTAGTTGCATGCAGCATGGACACCTGCTGGCTGAGACCATACGACTTTCACGAAAACCGCCTGAGACGGGAGATTTCCTGGACTGATTAGGCCAGGCCAACCTCCAAAGCCCAATGGCAGCAGGTTCCTAAAGTTCTGTACCTTTGTACTTCATGGGGCCATGTTACCAACGACTGAGTTGTCGTGTCATATCCAACCTGTGTTATATGTTCAGGACACGTTGCTACTGTATGAGTTTTCGCCTCTCATTTTTTGCAGCAAGAAAACATTGCTATGTTTGCCACATCATGAGTAAAGTGTCATAATTGTAGTAGAAGCTGCCCTTTATTCAGCACCAATCATCTGATTAAAATTCGCCAGTGATCTTACAAGATACAATTACTACTTTTGCAGATGAGCAGGCTGACACTAAGAGGAGGCAGAAGAGAATTCAAACCTAGGTCTGTCAACAGGGAAACTAGCTGGTCTAGGGTTTCCAACGTGGACCAGGATGCCACCAGCTTCTAAATCAACTCTACACAGCCATGCGCTGTGGTCTGGGAAACCCCTGACTGTACTATAATTGATTTACTCTAAAGGTAAACAGGTCCTTAGTCTAGGATAACCTGATTTTCCCCTGAAGTGTTAGATCACTGGTGATAGGAGAGAAGAGAAAAGTCTTGAGAAAAGTGAAAGAGAGGTGTGGTCATGGGCAAGACTCTTGAAATTCACTTTGGAAAATCTCAGAAGAAGAGAATGGGGCCTGTCAGTGGCCTTGCTGGGTATCTTTTATGGAAGAGTTTTGATCCCACTCATTTTTTCTGGTTACCTTTGACCTGAACAACTTAACATTCCACTCAAAACACGTTTAGGCTTTTCATACCTGTAATGTTGTCGTAATTCCGGAAAGTCTTTTCTACGTGGTCCCATTCGAGGAAAATGCATTTCCCAGTAAAAGGCTGAGCGATGACTACATACTCATCGTTCATGTAAGAGAAAGTATCTATGGACAGTGACTGGTAAGGAAGGTCTTGAGACTTTGCAAATTCTGCAAAAATAGGAAATTCTGATGAGCAGCTGTGTTCTAATGCCTCTTTCCTTGGCTAGACCTCAACTACTTATAAGAAATACACTTATTTTAGAGAAATCATAAAAAGGCGATTTTACTTTACTTTTAAGTACATTAAGTTTTAATGGTTCTCAATATTTTTTTAATGAAATTGCTCTACTGGTATTAAGACATCGAACATATCAATACCCGCACATGCAAAAAAAAAATGGAGCACTTATTTTAATTTTATGAGGTGGAATGGTTTGGAATACATTACCTGTAATGATGCAATCAAAGTCCTTGGAGGAGAGGCTATTGATTCTGCGCTTCTTGTGTTCTGGGGGCCCTTCGCAGTAGATGTCTTCCACCGTGGCGTTGGTGTGGCCTAGCCATTCCACTAGCCACTTCAGCTTGCAGTCACAATGAAATGCATTCCCTCTCAGGTCCCTGAAAGACAGACTTCAGCTGCTTTTGCTCTATGAGGGCCTGACCTTCACAGGCCTACCTTCTGCTCAACAATGAACAAGGGCAAAATGACCTTGCCAGACTTCAGATCCTTCCTCACCATCTGCCTTACGCCTTCCCACGATTCACTCTGGACTCAGAGTTGAGTCCACCCTTGAAGGTCCCCCAGTCAATGGAATCTTACAACTTATTCCCTCTTGGATTCAAAGGTAGTTTAGTCTAGAGCTGTCCTGTCCTTAGATGTAGAATGTGAATTACATGTGTAATTTAAAATGTTCTAAATGCACATTAAGCAAGTAAAAGGAAACAGGTGAAAGTAATTTTAGTCAGATATTTCATTTAACCCGCTACTTATAAAATATTATCATTTCGATGTGTAGTTAATGTAAAAACTATCAATGCAATATTTTACATTTATTTTTATACTAAGTGAAGTCTAGTGTGTATGTTATATTTACAATATATCTCCACTCAGATGCTAAATTTTCATCCAAAGTCCCTGATCTATATTTAGATTGAATAAAATGTATCATTGGAAAACACAGATTCCTGTACCCAAGTGGTTCTAAATATACTTAAAAGCTTTCCAGTAATTGAAGTGAGAATCAGCTTTTCAATTAAAATATAATTTTTTACTTAGTTAAAAATATGAAGTAAAATAAAAACTTCCACTCCTCAAATGCACCAGAAACACATTCTTAAGTGTTCACTGACCTCATGTGTGGCTACCATACTGGACAGTTCAGTGATTATTGCATCATATTTAATTAAACCAAGTGAGCTATTTGCTTTTCTTCTTCCCCACAGGCATATCTTATTCTGTGCTTTACAAATTCACTTTTACTAGCAAATGACTTCAGAACAAAATCAACAAGGGCTCGCAACAGCTCATCTCCACAATAAACTGTATAGCACACATCATTTAAATTTCCACTCTGATCCTCACTCATTAAGTTCTCTGTCTATTTGCTTAGCTTTTGTACGGAAATTCCACCTCCTGTCTGAAACCCTTCTTGGTTACACTAAGTTCCTAAGACGGGATGGACTGTTCTTACAGCACATGACAATTTTTAAATGCTCCAGAATTTCAGGATGTTTTTCAGGGACACGCTGAAGAAAACCAAGAACTCCACTTAAAGGCAAGTTGGTGTGGATCCTAGTACTTTCTTAGGTAATTCTTGATTTTGGCATTTCAGAGTAGGCTGAAGGGACCAAGCCATTATGGGATTCTCCGGAGATAATGAGCTAATTTCAAGTTTGTGTGTTTGTTTATCGGTGTCGGATTTTTTCTAGCGTAGAGGATAAGCTGATACAAGGATGGGACAGAGTGACCCCAAAGAAGCAGTACCCCCAAGTCTGCAAGGGCGAATCATTTAACTCCCAAGATATTTTCAGGGCTGAGCTCATCTCTCAAGAATACTCCGACCCAGAATAATGCATGTCAACGGCTCTGGACTGTTGTGAGACTGGACAGCTATGGTCTGTGGGAGCCTCTCTGGGAAGGGTCCTGATCCTGGCACTGGCTTGGGGATAAGCCATTTAGAAATCGGGGCGGTAGGCATGGAGGAGGGGCTGGGGACAGACTGCAAGGAACAAAGAAAGTTTTCATTTGCTGACTGATTCGAAGTTAAATACTGGATTTAGAAGAAAATACTTGACTCAGACTTTTTGTGAGTGGAGAAAAGTTATTTGGGGAGTATATTCTATAGCAAAGTACCTGAATAACAAGAAATCTTTTGTTTTCATATCTCTTTTATTCTCCTGTATTCTACTGAAATACCTTTCTAATGTTCTGGAAGGCACTTAATGAAACGAAATTGCTTTTTAGAGTGTTCGGCATACATTACTTGCTTTGCTTACAGCAAAATATACAAATTCCTCACAAAGATCTTTCATTCCGAGGCTTAAAAGTCAAAGTTTGAAAGCTCTTTTGTTTGAAAAAGGGTCAAAAATAATTAAGTTCATTCCCTTCTTGGGGCTTAAGCCAAATTCCTGGGGATTAAGTTTAGAGTTGTTCAGTCTAATGGGAAAAGGCAAGCGTTTTCCCCTTCCCCCCTGCTGCCCCATTCCTCTGTTGACTGACCAGCCCGTGGGTGTAACCTTTCATCTTTACCCTGTCAGTTTCCCAGACTCCTTTATGCTGTCCCTTTGTGGTGCCATTTCCTGGATCTCGTGAGAAAGAAGATGTTTTGAGTCTCCTCACCCCCTCAATGTCCCTTATCAACATTCCCTCCCATACTGACACACGTTTTGTCAAAGGAATGCCCTGGCACTATATTCAGAAATTCCCATGGTAAATCCCATAGAAGACTTCAAGGTTAGTCCAAGAAGCTTTAAAATTTTAAGCCAACTTAAAATTTACAGTTCTACTCTAATTTTAAACTCAATTAAAAAACACTAATAATATCAGGCATCTTTGCAAACTATTGCAAATGAATGAACGAATGAGTGATTTCTTAGGTCCTCTTACACATTTGTCAAAGAATCCAGGCCTTTGAAAATGTCTTTTGGGAGTGTCTGGAGATTGTTGTTTGCGAGACTCCTGGAAAAAAAAAGAAAGTGAGGTGAACTATGATCATAAACTAAATAAATACATTTTATGATACAGCTTAGTTCTGAGTCCCTTTTGTTCTTTCCAATTATGTGTATTAAATTATTTTCAGTACTCCAGCCACCCCCGCTCTTTCTTCTAAGATACCATTTGGATTCCTGCTCTTACATTTTCAATTCCTGGCTCTTTGCTTCAGTGCACACTCAGTCTATATCACACTTCACATATCATGGTTAAAAAAATAAATAACAACAACAAAAATCTGAGTATCAAAATGACAGCTGGGTACTGACCATGCTGTTCAGCAGAGAAGATGAGACTGACACTCTCAGACATCCAGTCTAGGGGATGTCTTCCAAATGACAATTGACTGAGCTGGTGACAGTGTCCGTCTCCAAATGCCCTCTCCCCTCACACTCACACTGCTCCTTCTCCTCCCTCCTTCCTCTTCACCTACTCCGGGGAACAGCACAACCTCCAGCTGGTACCTCCTGAGTTCAGGGGCCCGTCTAATGTGTCCCTTCATCAGCAGGTTCATTCTTCCTGCCAAAGTACACACCCACTTGTTTTATATATATTTTTTCCTTTTACCTCCATTCATTCCACTTCAGAAATGAGCTTTCTCACCAATGCCCATCTGTCTCTTAAGTAACTTCCTTCTTTCTTTTTCTTTCAGTTCTTGCCTATTTTTTCTTTGCCAGAGGAATTGCTTTCTCTTTCTACTTGTTTTTTTCCTGAATCAGTAGAATGTTCTAATCAAGGTTATTAGGAAAATGTCCTGATAGTATAAAGAAAAGAAAAATGTGTCCATACTTCAGAAATGTGGGCATAACGAAGAGCAGATGCTTATGATGAGGAATCAGCCTAGGTACTGATAATTTTCCATTTTTCAATCAGCATTTGCACACACACATGCCATATACTTTAGTGAGGAGCATTGTTTTTTTTTCAATTAAAAAAAAATAACGAGCACAAATGCTAAAGAACCTTTGCTGTCAATCTCCAAAGTGCTTGAGAATTCTCTCAAATTCCTTTTAAAACACTGGAAATCTTTGTCTTCCAACTCCTGTAAGTAAATGCAATTTCTCAAGTGCAAGCCATGAAGACTTTTAAAAGTTTTTAAGTTAATTATGTTGTTTTTCTGAGTTTGAGAAATTACTAGTAAATTGAAAATCTTTTTAAAATGAACTTTGGAACCTAAGAACAGGAACAGAATCAGATTGTTCTAGTCTCAATAACTGTCCGTTTTGTGACAAGGGTGCCATTGGGGAGTCTTTCTGAGCTCAATTGGAACCCTGGTCTACTGTTTGCTGGCTCTGTGACTTTGTTCATGTCTTCTCAGAGACTCTTGTTCATTTTTAAGTGGAGACTAACAATACACCCTCATAAGACTGTTGAAGAAAGTACTAGCTGACTTTGATCAAGAGATGTCTTTGGGAACTCAACTCCAAGAACAAGGGAAATAAAATTCAAAATAAACAAATGGGATCACGTCAAACTAAAAGAAACCCATCAAAACAAAAAGAATGGGAGAAGATATTTGACTACCACACATCAAACAAGGGGTTAATATCCAAAATATAGAAAGAACTCATTAAACAAAACAACCAAAAATACATAATTCAATTAAAAAATGGTCAAATGCTCTTAATAGACACTTTTCCAAAGAAGACATACAGATGGATAATAGATCAATAGATGTTCTTCATTTCTTGTCACGAGGGAAATGCAAATCAAGACAACAATGAGATACCACCTCACACCTGTGAGAATGTATACTATCCAAAAGAATGGAAAAATCAAGTGCTGGAGAGGATGTGGAGAAAAGGGAAGTCTTATAAACCATTGGGAGGAGTGTGAAATGGTGCAACCATTATGGAAAGCAGTATGGAGATTCCTCAAAATACTGGGAATGGAAATCTCATATGATCCAGTTATTCTTTTGCTGGGTATTTACCCTAAAAACACAACATTAATTTTCAGCGATATATGCACCCCCGTGTTCATTGCAGCATTATTTACAATAGCCAAGAGTTGAAAACAACCTAAATGTCTATCCACAAGTGAGTAGATAAAGAAGACGTGGTCTATATGCACAATGGAATAGAACTCAGCTATCAAAAATGATGAAATCTTGCCATTTGCAACAAGGATGGACCTGGAGGGAATTATGCTTAGTGAGATAAGCCAGAAGGAGAAAGACAGTATGATATCTGTTTGTGGCATACAGAGATACCCAGCAAACAAATGAACTAAATCAAACAAAAATAGAAGTGTAAACAAATGAACTGAGTCAAACAGCAATAGACTTTTAGTCAATGAAAGCAAATCAGTGGCTGCAGGAAGAGAAGGAGGATGGGCAGGCAAACTGGGTGGAGGGGATTCATTGTCCAGTGAAAGAAGACCTGAAATAGTGGTGAATTTAATGTATTTTATATAGATGTGGATCTACCATGATGCACGCCTTGTGTGATGTTATGATGCAAAGTTCCTTCACTCAAGTTAATTTAAAGTAAAAAATTGCCGAGAAGAGTGTGGATGCCTCAGGCTGGTGCCTGGCCCTGACCGCTGTTTGTCGAGGAGAGCGGACAGGGGCAGGGACAGACGAAGGACTTCTGTATGCCCGTCGCTCGGGAAGCAGCGTTTAGAGAACTGACGTGTGGGTGAAGTGCTGTGACTGCCCACTCGCTAGTGCAATGCCAAGCAGCAGAAGACAGCCCTCAGGAGAATGCCTCCATCATTTGCTTTACTCACTCGTCGTTGAATAAAGCAAATTTCCAGTGCCTTGGACCGGTCCAGAGTCACTCAAGTCAGGTGTCGCCATTTATTGGCTAACACGTGTGTCTTGAAGTTGTCCTGTGGAATGTTTTTATACACATATCTTCGAAATGTATTCCAGGCAAATTCTGTTACTGCAGATACATTTTTTTTTTAAAGGAAAGATACAGGCAGGAATGAGGATGAGCAGGCAGGCAGGAAGGAAGAGAGAGGAGGAAGAAGCATTTATTTATTTTATTTAGCTGTTCCCCTCGGCCCTGGGACACAAAACTGGGTCCTTGGGTATGTGGACTGCCTGGCCAGAGGCAGTGGACCTAACTGCATGCCAACAGGGCACACCTGTGGGTACATTTGTGAAACTTATTTAGATAATCAAGACCACACAACTAATCTTTTTCTTTGTTGTTGTCAACAAAGTAATATTTAATTCCTAAGCACTGCTAAATGCTCAGCTTAGGAGGCAGAGATCATCTATTCTCTCTGAGTAGAGCGAAATTTATGCCTTGTATTTTCAATGTCCCATATGATATATACATGTGTCTTACATTACTGATTTATACATGTATATATGTATACTGTATTACTGATACATACATATACATATATTACTGATATATACATGCATGTATATTACGTCACCGATCTATACATGTATATATGTATATTATATCAGTGATATCTGTATATATTTTGATACACCCATGTGTATATGTATATTATGTTACTGATATACATGTGTATATAAGCATATTATATCACTAGTATATACATACTGGTGTATTACATTACTGATAAATGCATGTTTATATAGCTATCTATATTACTGACATATACATGTATATATGCATATTTTGTACTGCTATATACAGGATATATATCACTGGTACATGTATATATGACTGTATATTATATTACTGATATGTACTTGTATCTCTAACTATGTATATTATATTACTGATAATATATATACATATATACCACATTTGTAATAATAATTTTTCTTCAAGAAAATTTTGAAAGTGAAAAAATTGTTTTTTATAAAAGAAAAACAATAATCATTCTGGCAGGGCAGCCACTGTTAGACTTTGTCATATTTTTTCTGGGTCACTCATATAGAGCTCATCTCATGGAGACATTTTTGTGGAAGGCAAATGACTCCAGGGAACCGGGCCACTGGTCCCCAAGGCCTCCAGGCCTCCTTCTCCCCGCCAGAAACTGATGGCACCAAAGCGTAAGTCTAAGCTGGAACTCTCCTTCCTCTTCAAAGACCTGTCACCTGGACTTAAAAGCTAATATGAGTTCTACTAGGAGTCAGAGGAAGGAAAATGAGAAAGATGAGGGAGAGAGGGACGAAGGGTGGCCACCAACACTGTCAGGAGAAAGACTTTGTGCACAGCAGAGGGCCAGACGGCCAAGCTACTACCCACAGGGACCTGACAGCCTCATGCTGGGGTTCCCTGAGCTCACAGCGGGGTGCACGGGAGGACGGGGCAGGAATGGTGGATCTGGGTTTGAGCTCTGGCTGTTTCTTTTCTACAGTGATCACTCTTAGGCTTCACCTTTAATAACAATAAAATGACACCTGGAGAGGCAATACTGCAGCCGCATGGTTAAGCGTCAGTGATTTCGATCACAAGTCTTCCCAATAGGAGTGGGCTAGATGGAGGGAGGGGTAGAACTGATTGGGAGAAAGGTGAAGACAAGTGATGAGAGGTCTGAGAAAATATTTATTTCACCAATGTTAACTTCTAGGATGAGTCAGTAGTAAGTGTTGGATGGATATTTCTCTTGAAGCTACTGCACCAGTGCCTGGCATTAATAAGCCCTCAGTAGACACTTATGAATGAATAAGTGAGTGAATGAATGAGTGAGTTGATGACTGGAAGAATGAATGAGTGCATGAATGAATGAATGAGTGGATGAAAGAATGAATGAATGAGTGGCTGGCTGAATGAATGAGTGAGTGGATGGCAAAAGGAACAATAAAGGAATGAATGAGTGGATGAATGAATGAATGAGTGGCTGGCTGAATGAATGAGTGAGTGGATGGCAAAAGGAACAATAAAGGAATGAATGAGTGGATGAAAGAATGAATGAATGAGTGGATGAAAGAATGAATGACTGAGTGGATGGCTGAATGAAGGAATGAGTGAGTGGATGGCAAAAGGAACAATAAAGGAATGAATGAGTGGGTGAATGAATGGGGCGAACTGGGGCGGATGAGAAGGCACAAACCTGGACAAAGAACAGAACTGAGGACACTTCTCCGGTTGCTTGTGTCCAGACGCCGGGCTTGGGAGGAGCACAGAGCCCTGTGACTCACACTGACACGGGCCCCCCAGCACATGGGCTCACAAAGTACCCTGTTCCCCTTTGCCTCACCGAGGTCCTCACTCCCAAACAGCATGGACGGTCTTTAGAGTGTGTCTTTGACTCGGAGCGCCCTCCCCAGGGTCCTGACGCGGAGTCCACCGGGGTTCAGCCTGAGGAACATTCCTAAAGCAGCCAGGAAACCGCCTTGCTATTCAGTGAGGAGGCGCAGTCCTCCCTTCCAAACGCAGAGCTTTGGTGTTTCTTGTTTACCGAGGAAAACCTCGCATTCTGACTGTGGAACCTACTGGAATATCTTCTATCTAAAGGCCCAGACTGGCTCAGACAGCACGTTTGTTTCAGTACCACTGGGCCCTCTGCTAAGAAAGCAGCGCCCACGGCCATCTGGGCCTGTCCCGCCCCCCCGGGCAAGGCAGAGCCTCAGCTTGAGCTGCTGTCTCAAGGAATGTGTGGTGTTTCAAGTACAGCTATTTTAATTTCATACAAGATGTTTAAAAGGAATAAATACACTGAAGCATTTGGAATCCCGATCCACGATCAATAGCGGTGAGGTGATGAGGGGCAGGTTTGTTCCTACAGCCTGGTACTTACTCCAGACGGTGCTCTAATGTGAGCACTCGGCAGAGATGACCTCATTTCATCTCAAGACAGCCCTGTGAGCTAGACACTCCTATGTGCCTTACTATCTTCTATCCCCATTTTCATAGGTGGTTGTGAGCACCCCCATTTTACACATATGCAATTTGAGGCACAATGAGACTGTGACCTACCTGATGTCCCACAGCTGTTAAGGAGGCCAGCTGCTGACAGAGATCCCCCTCAGTCACTGCATCACCCTGCCTCTTTGCTCATTTCACCCTGTGAAGGCTGAAATGAATTCCGCCTGACCTGAGTTTGGGGACGACCTTGTATCTATCCATCTATCTTTGGTGCCCCTGATAGAGATGCAAAACCAGTAGATGGTTCACGACATGTACAATTGGTGACAGTTTTCCCAAATATCTTTATACATACATGCTGCCTCCACTGGGTCTTGGCCACAGTGACACTAACCTGATGTCCAAGGGAATCATTGCTTAAAAACTCAGGGGTTTTAACAGAAACCAGTACATAAGATTTAGAGATTTTGTCATCATTGGCCCTCAACTATTTTTCCATTTATTTTTGCCTGGATTTCAAAAGTAACACATAGTCATCAAAAAAAGATATACTTTGCAAAAATATAGAAACTATTCCAAACATTAAAGTTGGACATGAATAGCATTAAGGTGATAATTCAAAATAATTGAAAGAGGGTCTCAGAATTTTACTGGATTTATAAGGACTTAAATATAAGGAGCCCTCTCTTTTCGTGGGGCTAGTTTGAGGGGTGGGGGGGTCTATGTAGTCACATTAAGTTGTCTGTATTATCTCTTTAGAAGATATATCCACTGAGCTAGAGGTATAAGATGGTAAGATTAAGCTCATTGCTTTTTTTTTTTTTAATTTAGGAATGAACTGAATTTATGTAAATGCTCAGGTAAGTCCACTGGAGAATCATTAATGTTAGATCAGATGGAGAGATAGTTGGATATAAAACGTTTGTTAATTCCAGCTATTAACATTTGGAGACAAAGAGTGGATATATGACTCTCAGCTTTAGCATCTTCTCTTTCTTCCCTGGTCATCTTTGCTCCTGCAATCATGGCCTGTGGAAGAATCTAGTCAGCTCCGTAAAAGCTTCTGGTCCTCACATGGTGGACAGGGCGTTGGACATGTCATCAAAGACCTTGGGAAGTTTCTGGCTCAAACTCAGGCTTTACCTCCGAGTTCTTATTCTTCAAAGCGGGTAGGGCTACCTACTGCCCCATCTCTTACATAAGGTCCTTAGAGATTTTAATGAGGTCAAGAATGTGAATAGGCTTTGTAAACTTCTCCCTGAAGCATATTCAGGTTAGTGGTGATAATTCCTCACTTTTTGAACATTTGTTTCGGGAAGAATTGGCCTGATGTAGAGAGAGGCATACTCTGAAGCCTAAAATCTGAAAAAGAGAATGGCCCAAACCAATGTCAGATTTATTTATAAGTGGTAAGTAATGGGAAATGAACTTAATGTGCTGGGAATCAGAGACATATTTGGGTTTCAAATCCTCCCTGCCCCTTTCTCCTTGAAAGGAAGAGAAGAAAGAAGAAATGAAAAGAAGGAAGAAGGGAGGGAGGGATGGAGGGAAAGAAGAAAGGAAGAGAGAAAGGGAGCAAGTGAAGGAAGAGAATAAACCTTGAAGAACAGCATAATCAGAAAGGAGAATGTAACCTGGGGACAAAGGTACTCAGTGAGAAGTATCTGTGTGTCTCATCTCCTTGCTGGACTGAGCTCCCCGAGGTTGGAACTGGATCTTACTCATCGTGTGGTTCGTCCTATAGACTCTTTAGGATGAACCGTAGGGCACTGCCATTGCTGTAGGTCAAAGCAGCCTATGCCGGCAATGCCATGTGAGTCACCCCACGTGCTAAAGATGCAAGAGAGCTAAGGGTCGTGTTTGTTCAGTCAACTTTTACCTGTTTACTCATCACACGCCGTTCCCACCTTCAACACCAGGTCAGAGACGTAAGATCCCTTTTCCTGTCTTCTTGACCCTTAGATTTGTGCCTCTCTCTTTGAAGGCTGCCTCTGGTGTTTCCTTGAACTTGAAGAAGAGTTCTAGATAGGAAGCACCTTCTGTACCAGTGTCCCCTGCTTCAGATCTCTGACGGAGTGTCGTCATGATCCTGACTCAAATTCCCATTGACATACTAGGTTTCTGTCCAACAAAATGTGTT
>RJWH01000828.1:0-35053 GCA_004363575.1 Solenodon paradoxus
CCAAAATTGATTAAATTAGGTCTCCTGTTATAAAACACACAGAATTTTCCAGTTTATAAAAACTCTTGATCATCAAATTTATTTAGTGATAAGATTCAATCTTAACACTGAGAACCAAAATTGATTAAATTAGGTCTCCTGTTATAAAACACACAGAATTTTCCAGTTTATAAAAACTCTTGATCATCAAATTTATTTACTTTTCCTGATTAGAACATCTTACCCCTTGCCTTTGAATAGTGGATTTTTACCAATGTCACATTTGTGCTTCAGAATCCACCTATCACTTAGAAATAGAAGCTGTTAGATAATTTTCTAAATGAGAAAACTAAGCCCTCATGAAATGAAGGCATTTCCCAAGTCTGGTAAGACATAGGGCTAAGTCCCCAACACTGATCTTTTTTCTGTTTACACTTTTGGTGTAAATATGCTTCTCTGCCTTATCTGCCTTTTCCAGAAAACTATCTGTCACTAAATTAAAATGAAGAATTAAGGGAGTTAAGGGTGCATTATATTTGGGACTCTGAGATTGAAAGGAGATAGTCAAACCCAGAAAGTATATTAAAAGGCAGAGCACAGAATTATAACTTCACAGCTCACCAACATGTCTGTGCAGAATGTGTTTGGAAACTCAAAGTAAAGTAAGCTCCTGGAAATGAGATATCAGTATCTAACACGGTGCTGAATCTAGTGGGTCCTGAGTAAAGTACAGTTGGAGTCACATCTTCATCCACTGTGTGTAAAACCATTTAATCAAAGCCCACATTTCCTTGAGTAACCCATTTGTGAAGATAAGCTTCTGATTGTTTATTACTAAGGGTCACTGATCAGTGTGAAGAAAGTGCAGAAAAGTTAGATGTTCAACAAAGAAGGTGACCTTAGCCTACTGGGCTCCTGTTTCAGCTCTTGGAAAGTAAACAATGACTAGGCAGCTTTTGCATTGAGCGAAGCAAAGAAGACAATGGGTTTGTCTTTAACCAGCAAAATGTTAGGTGTCCCTATGGTTAATTACCAATATTGGCACACATGTCTACCTGTATCTCTCTAATGGAATTTGAGATATAGCGATATCATGTTTCTAAAGAAGCAAGAACATTAGTGTCCCTGATTCTCAGTAACAGTGTCATTTAAGTCAACTTTTACTTGACATAATATTTTTAGTGGTATCCCTACCTCAGAATTACTAAGCATTCACTAAATATTACAATGACAGTGGTATTGAGGTGAGCAGAAGTTCAGGTGTCAAAAGATGTTGCCTGACTCAGATGCTGATCACTTGTACTAAGTAGGCAGTTCCATTCAATTCTTCTAGGAGTCTCCGTTTCACACTGTAAAAATGAGAATCTGAGATAGATGACTTCAAAAGGTTCTTACCAAAGTGTAACATTTACAGACCAACCAGTCATCCTTATTTTGTATCAGAACTGTTTTATGAATATTTTGAAGGATTTGAGAGATAAAACACTTCTTTCACAGCATTAGAGTCTTGTCTGACTTAGTCTGACTCAGGAGCACGACGTAGGATAATCCTGGAAGGGGCTTGCCTGTTTTCTAGTCTCTTGCTCTCAATTCTCAGTCCTCTGACAGATGAAGATTTTTCATTTTAACTTCACTAATAAAATGTCTTAGCATCTTCTGCTTTATTCCTTTAATTTATATTCCCCTTTCACTGGCCTTTATAAATTCCCAGTCCTACAGTGAAAGAGAATACACAGGAGGAAGCTAGCTATCAAGACCTGGGAGGTTTGGGAGAATGCTATGTATAGAAATTACATTACCATAATCTCTGCCTTTGGATTTACAAACTAGTTTCCCAGGATAGATTACACATTGTGCTAATGCTATGCTCCTTTGGGGATAAGATACTGCATATTCATTGGCAGTAAAAAAAAAGATCTATTGACAATTTTTCTTCTTGTGAAAAACAAACAGCTGTCTGATTGCTCACTACTCTTAATTTGAGTTGAAATTCAATCCTTGAAACTATTCAGATTTAATCTAGGACTCCTTCCCACAAGTGGGCAGTTTAAGTAGAAAGTTCCTATTTCTTTTTCTGTTCCAGAATGTTTATTCGGTGATTCTACTTTCATTCCAATGAGTCAATGGGTTATTAACATCTGATAAATACAGTCAGAGAGTATAGTTTCTATTTTGAATGTGTATGCCAGGTCACATTCTGGTTTCAGATCTTCCACTTGCTCCCTTTAAAAGACTATTCACAGTTTCAGGTTGAGAACAATTCACTTCTAATCCTAGTTTGCTGAGATGTCTACACTTTGCTAATTTGGTCCAGATCCTCATTTTATCCACAACAGTTTGAATTCCTACTGCTAAAGAGAAGCTGTCTGAGGACCATCCTGCTGCTCCATGTATTACTTGGTTTTCTCTCTCTGGCTGATGGGAACATGCACCAATCACAGCCCTGTGTGAACCCCAGCAAGTGTTTAAAGTGTGATTTTATTCACAGGTCTTGGGAAGTTTCTTCTCAGGTATGCTTATGTCAGCCAAAGACTCAAGGAGCCCTTCTGTAGATCCTTGGAGTTTTCTCTCTAGTCGTCTGACTCCAAATTCTATGAAACCCAGGCTCCCTCCAGTCTCTCTATCCATATGGAGACCTCTGTTGGGGTTCATTTTCTGTTGCTGCCCAGAAAGTTCCTCCGGGAAGTTGGACCTATGTTTCTCTTTCCTCAGAATCAAACCCCATGTTGCCTGCTGCCCATGGTGTAAAACCATTGTTTTTTGTAAAATTATCTCTTTCAGAGGTGGGTCAATTCAGTGTTTATTGCTTCGGGTGACCATATGTCTCGGTTTAGTAATGTTGTCCCATGTCCCACTGGATTGAAATTCCAGGTTGAAAGTCCAGGTTTCGATCCATTTGCTGAAAGTTCATTGGGCAAGCACACACCCAACACACTGATTCCAAATTTCCAGAGAGGGCACAGGTTTCCCCAGCAGGATGCTGCACCCTGTCCCATCCCTGTCCCACGCCCTCCTGACACACCCTCCCAATGCCACACCTGCTGATATTCCCATTGGTCCCAATTTCAACTCCAAGCATGACCGTATATCTTTGATTACTCCAATATGGCTAAGAAGTTGGTTTAGTTCAATTTCCAAGTAGAATTATTCTGATATGCCATTTTTCTGATGCTCTGTATAAGAATAGTTTGGCATGGCCCAAACTCAGGCAATTGGTCAATAAAAATGGTGATTTTTAGTCCTATTTTTTGGGCTATAGAAATGAATAAACTTTGAAAATGGATTAAGAAATAATGCTTTAATATTTAATGTCAGGGGGTATAGAATATCTTCCAAAGCTGAAAAAGAAGTGACCACATTCTTAGAGAGCTACGTTATAAAAACTTAGTTGCCTAATACAGTCTAAGTTGTGGACTCACCCTTCACACTGAGTAAAAAGAAACTCCCTTTGCATGGAATGAAGGCCCTCCAGCCAACCATTGTGGCTCTTTGAAATTGCTATCATTATAACAACTTTGCTTGGTGGAAAATCTTAAGTCTCTACAAGTACTTTATTTTCTATTTTTATTTATTTATTTTTAACTGTGAAGGACACCCCTATAGAATATTGGTGTAAAATAGCAGCTCCCACAAATTTCCTTTAAGTTTGAAGTTAACAAAGCACTGAATAAAGCATTAAAACTTTATCTTAGACGGCATTTAGGGCATCTTAAACTGTAGAATGGATTCCTAAGAAATCTACTGAGTGAAGAGTTTGGAGCTAATAGGAGATAGCAAAAAGTTGAGAAGCAGGAAGAGGATGGAGAGATGGCAAGGAGGGAGTGCTTTCCTATAGTAGAAGAGAAATTGAAAGAGAAGATACTGAAGTTTGAATGCTGTTTGGGTTGAATTGCATCCATTCAAGAAATATGTTTAAATTTTGGCTCTTGGCACCTGTGAATATAACCTTATTTAGAAGTAGGATATTTGAAGATGTAATTACTTAAAGTGAGGTCATTTTGAGTAGAGTATGCCCTTAATCCAAAGACTAATTTCTTTTCAGAGGTAGGCTGATCATTCGTACCATTTTAAACGGAACAGTACCAATTTTTATATTTCCCGATTGTCCTCTCATTTTAATATAAATGTCAATCTTGTCCCATTTTTAATAAACCCAGGCAATCTTTAACATGGAGCAAAAGGGGTGGTAGAGTTGCCCCAGATCCAGTCTATTGAGGAGATCCGAAAGCAGCTGTCCTTTTTGTCCCGTGTTAAAGACAAACCCTTGCTGACACTGCAGCAGGCCATGTCCACAACTGCTATTTCCATTCCTGATGAGCAAACAGGAGCCTCGGGAGGAGGAGTCTCCCCCCACCCACTATGCCTGTTTCTTCAAAAGGAGCAGAGCAGCATGGCATGGTCGAACGACCGGTAAGTACTACGGGATTTTCTCAGGCACTGTGGGGCTTACTGGGTATTTCCGGCACTTGGACAGTTAAAGTGGCATGTGTTTTAGGCAGGATATTTAGAACAGAGCTTATAGGGGCACCAAATTTGTTTTTTGCCTAAGTTGCCAAAATTCCTTGCATTGGCCCTGGCTGTTTGTGTGAAGTCCTGCCAGACCACATGTTGTTACTATATGATCGCCAAATCACCCCTAGCACTTACTTGTTGCTGACCTGGTTGCTCTATTCCTGCTAAGATTGCTCCATCTCCTCTCCTCTCCTTAGTCTGTAGCACATAACCCTGTCCCACTATTGCCATCCCAATGACCCATTTTTGTCTCAAGGAAATGTGGCCTGTCCAGTAAAAGGAGAATAGTAAATAGAAGACACGAAAGAAGATGACCCTGTGACGACTGGGTTAGAGTGTGGGGGGGATTTAGAGTCCTAATCCATAAACCAAGGAATAACCAAGATTTTCAACCACCAGTAGAAACTGGGACCAAGCAAGGACAAGGCTTCCCTCAGAGCTTCAGAAAGTGAATGGGCCTGTGCGGATGTTGATTTCAGACTTTTTGCCTCCAGAACTGTGAAACATTGAGTATTTATTTAAAAAGCTCTATTTCCTAGGGCTTTGTTATGCTTTTCAAAGAATTTAATACAAATGTCCAAATTTGAGTCTCAGCTTTGCCACTTGCTTCTGTAATTTTGCATAGTTTTTTTGTTTCTCTAAACTTTAGTTTCCTCAGTTTTAAGAAAAAAAGATAATTATAGTTTTATCATTGTAGGGTAAAATAAGAATTAAACTAATCTATGTAAAGCACTTAGCATTATTCCTGACAAAGAAGCAAACATACAATAAATTCTTATTAATATTAGCTTGAAGGTAGAAAAACACCCAAGGTTAATTTTAAATAAAAATATACCTACTGTAGATTTTGATAATTACAATGCCAAAGGCAAAACATTAGGGAAATGTTATCTATTAAGTGAACAGCAAGAATTCCTCTTAAATACTTAGTTTAGCAATGTAACAGTAAAACAATGACTGTATCTATATTTTCTTCTATTTGTGCATCTAGTCTTTATATGATTTTTATTCAAATAAATAATTTTAATTACTTCTGGAAGGAAGGATAACTAAGTATGACAATTTTGGACTGTTATTTCCCCAACTGTGTCAGAACTTAATTTTATGTTAATTCTTTATGCATCTGAGGTTGTTTTCCTTTTCATTTTTCAAAAGTATTTTACAGAGCCTTTAAAAATAACAGAAAATAGTTTGCTCAAATTAGCAGTTATAGTATGACTTATAATAGAGCAAGTCTGGACATATCAGAAATAATTGGACCAGATGTTACTCTGGGAGACTAGGACAGCTTTATTTAAAAACGTGTCACACAGAGAAAAAGATTCAAATGAGGAGAGGTTTTTATTCAGAACAGTACAATGGCATATAAGAGAGGCAAAGAGAAGCAATGACATGGAAAAGTAGTGCTATTGGAGTTTTCT
Organism: Solenodon paradoxus; assembly: GCA_004363575.1. Taxonomy (NCBI): domain Eukaryota; kingdom Metazoa; phylum Chordata; class Mammalia; order Eulipotyphla; family Solenodontidae; genus Solenodon; species Solenodon paradoxus. The sequence continues at coordinate 5,913 of RJWH01000828.1, forward strand.
CAATATTGGAAGTTCCTGGTTTCCCTTTTGATTGTGATTACAGACTCCATGAGTTCCCTTCATTCATGCTTGCATGTATGTGTATGCATTGATACATCCCTGTGTATGCACATGTGCGTGTACACACGCACACACACACAAATTCTATGCAAATTCTTACCTGCTTGTAGTCATGTGATATTAAAAGAAATGTCAAGATGAAGATTATAAATGATAATAGAATGTTAAAATCATTAGGAACTAGTAATAACCTACAATAGAAGACATGAAGGAAAGAAACCAGAAAGAGAAAATTTTCAAGAGCTATATTTGCATAATAGAATCTTCACAATTATTTTCCTTGTCATAGAGTAATATACAAATGAGCACAACCATGCACATGGAAGAAAATACATTCAGTATCCTGCTGTGAGAGAGATGAGGCAAAGTAGAAATGTTGAATTATGTTTTCATCTAGTGATCTCCAAAATCCATCTCTACAGGAAAGAGATCTAGAAAAGATGCCTTTTAAGTGTTCTTTCTTTTTAAAAATTGAGATATACAGTGTGAAATAGACTGAGATGCAATTTCAGTATCTTAAAATGAATATAGTATTGTGAACAAAAGAAATAATAAATATTACTATAAAAATAGAATAGTAATTTCCTTATTTTAATAAATAATAATCATTTAAAATTGAGATATAATTGACATATAAGATTATAGTAGTTTTAGGTAACAGCATGACTTGATATATGTACATGTTGCAAAATGATGACCAAAATAAGTTTAATTAACATCCATCAACACACAGCTATAATGTTTTTCTTGTGATAAAAATTTTTTAAGATCTACTCTCTTAGCAACTTACAACACAGTATTGCTAACTAGAGCTATGATGCTCCCCAGTTATTGTTGTTCTACCTGGAAATTTTTAACTTTGGATTTTCTTAAGAACCAACCTGTTCTCTGTCTCTATGAATTCTTTGGTTTTAGATTTCACATATAAATGAGATGAATGCTATTTCTCTTTTTTCTCATTTGTTTCACTTAGAAAATAACTTCAGGGTCCATTCATTTCATCGCAAATGGCAAGATTTTAATCTCTTTTTTAGTGGCATAATATTCCATTGTCTATATATACCTCATTTTCATTATACATTCATCCATCTGTGGACATTTATGTTTTTCCATGAGTTGACTATTGCAAAGAATGCCGCAGTGATCATGTGGGAGCAGATGTCTTTTTTGAGTCAGTGATTTCATTTCTTTTAGATAAATATCCATTCTAAATATTTTTGTGGAAGCTTCATACTGCTTTCCATAGTGATTATATCAATTTCCATTTCCAGTAACAATGCACAGGCATTCTCTTTTCTCTACATCCTTGTAATCTCTTGTCATTTTGAGAATAACCATTCTAACATGTATGATGGGATAGCTCACTGTGGTTTTGATTTATATTTCCCTAGTGATTAATGATTTTGAGAAGTTTTTCATGTACCTGCTGGCCATCTCTATGTCTTCTTTTGAAAAATATCTCTTCAGATCTGCCCATATTCAATCAGATTATTTTTGTCTTTTGTTTGCTATTGAGTTATATGAGTTTATCTATTTATCTATCAGACATATGATTTGCAAGTATTTTCTTCCATTCCAAAGTTTACCTTTACATTTTATTGATGATTTCCTTGCTATATGGGAGCCCTTAGTTTAATGTTGCATCTCCTTCTTACTAAGACATTTTCTAGAAGTCATAAACTGAATTCCAAGACTTGAATCTAGGCTGCAAAGGGGTTTTATTTAGTTTCCAAAATTTTAATCATTGTTACAAAAATTAGGATTGAACATAAATATCAGATTTCTTAATTATTTTTAAAAAATGCAAAAATATAGCAAAACCAATCTCCAATTTCCATATAACAATCAACTGTGACTGCTTTTCTTAGTCAGACAACCCACTCCTTTGCTTACTAGAGTCACTCAGCTGGTTACATAATTTATGCCCCCTGCGTGGTCCTCATTGGTATTTATGTTTGTGATTTCTCTTCTACAGCATAGATTGCAGTTTAAAAGGAAATATCATGGTGTTAATATGGTTACAGCTGTCTCCCAGTGAGACTCCAGCAGTTCCAGAATGGAACAGGAAAATTGAAAAAATGCTTTATGTATTTGTTCTTCCTCTCAGTCAACTATTGTGTGCATAGACCTGTGCTAGCTGCTGGAGATGTGGTAAAAGATTCATAATCTTGGTTTCAAAGAGTTTGGAGTCTACTAGAGTATAACTTTCAGAAAACAGAAATAAGATTGGGTATTTGTGATGCCCTGAAAGGGTGGGAAAAGTGTTTCAAAGAAGAAGTAAACTTACTCATAAACTGGATATGTAAATAAACATTATAGTAGAATGTGATTGGTGCAGCTGTGTGTTGTTCTGAAGTCTGTAGAAGGAATGCTGAAATATTTTGTAGTAAATTCTTTCCAAGTAGTCTTTTAATAAAAATGTCATTAAGCTGATAGTTAAAGAATGACTTGTCGCTATTCAGATGAAGAGACAAGAAGGAAGATGTTCCTGGTAGAGAAAATTACATGAAGTATAGCTTGGAGATGAGAGAGATTGGTGAATTGGAGGAAATAAAGAGCATTGTTATTGACTGGAGTGTTGATCACAAGGCACACACAATGACTTAAATGATCATGTGAAGATGACCAGTAGTAAAAATGAAATACCTTAAACATGATATTAAGCAGTTGAAATTTTAGCCCAAGTAGAAAAGAGCATTGAATAGTTTTAGGCAGATACATAATTTGATCACTTTTGAATTTTTGAAAATTTAATTTTGTTGCCATGTGGAAAATATATTCAAGGGTCTCAAGACTTGAATGGGAGTTTAAGCCTGATGGAGTAATACAGGAGAGATGTGCATATGGCTTGATTAGGGTCATAACAATTGTTATAGGGAGTGAGGAGATGCAAGAAATAGTCAGGATTTAGAATGAATTGGATTTGATAGTAGGATAAATGTAGACAGTGAAACATAAAATCCACTAAGGATATCATTCACATTTCTTTATAGGCAGCTAGAATAGCCAATATTTGTCCTATTCATGAGGTTAGAAGATACCAGAGAAAACAGACTGAGTATTATACTGACATGTAACATGAACTTAGAAGACGACTTTAAATGGAAGAAAATGTTCTGAAAAGGGTAATACAGAATGAAAAACACATGGGTGTATGGTGGAAAAGCTTCCTGGCATTTCTGAGTAACAAACATTTTACTGACAATGCACAAGAAATTATTTGACTGTATTCTATTTTCCCTTTTCTATGTATGTTTATGTTAACTTACAAGCATGTTAATGCATTGATGTTGAGGGTTTTGTTTTAATTTTATGAGTGGGGTACTGTCTATCATTGATGACATACCAGAATGCATGTTCACTTATGACTTTTAAGTTTCAATAATTTCTAGTTTTCTAGGTTCATATTCTTAAATTGGTCCAGATGTCACCATGGTGCTGGGAAGATTAATGCTAACAGCTCTGAAAAAATTGTTTTAAAGTAGACAGAAAGGAATTAAAAAATTTGACTTTGCAATATTTATTATTTCAAATCATTTGAAGGGGCTTTATTGACTGGTATATTATGTCACATTGGTTCTGTGATCAAGTGCTCGCCAAGAAATATTTTCTTGTAGAAATAAATTTAAGGAAGCACAAACTGTACATCTGGCTTCATTTCACAGGTTTTAAAAAACACCAAGTTTATTTTAGCAAATTTTTATTCTATAATAAAGTGAGAGAATACCACAGATGACAATCAGTTCAACACCTGTGGGGTAAACCAATTAAATAGATGCTCCTTAGTGATATTTGAACCTCTTATTAGTGGTGTTGGACTAATTTGAATTCACTTTGGTAGCTACTTTTATCTGGGATACAAACCTCAGGGAAAAGGGAAGTATCCCTCTCATTTCTCATGCTTTTAGATCCCCACAATCTCTTTCAAACCTCTTTATGAAACTTGCCAAGATGAACTCCATTCAACTGAATTATCCTGTCTTGAACATTCTGTCCTCTTTATCCAGTCTTCCCCACTCATACTTGTCTATCTTTTTATTAAAAGCAGCAGCAGCGAGTTTAAGGTCCCTGTGGGCTGGGAAAGTTACATTAAGGGATGTACATGTGTGTTTACCATACATGCTGCCTGCACTTCACCCTTCCAGGCAAGGTGGATTCTTGTATCTATCTGAAGGGTAGAGGCTTCTTCCTTCATGGGTATGTCTAGGTAACCTGGAATAAACAAAGCACAAGTATGTAGGGGGGTGTCCCAGATCCAGGTTGCTAAGGTGAGGTCCTTTCTGTTAGAAATCTCAGGTTTTGCCAGTTAGTTAATTTCCACCTCATACATTTGCATACTGCCCAGTAGATTTTTGGTTATGTTGTCCTGGCATCATTTTGGGCTAGGTTATTTCTTATTCGATGTCACCGCCTTCACCGTCACGTTATTTACTATAAAAATAAAGCACAGGTTAATTTTAAGGGTAAGGATAGCCCAGTGCACCTGTGCAAATATGGAATTCATGGTTTCTGGTTGAGGAATGGGTCGCAATTTGTAAAATGGTCACAAGAGTGTTCCTCATCCAAGCTGATTGATTTCAAGGTTTTATTGTGCCTACTTACCTGTTTCCACTTTTGTTTGTGGTGTTGCTATGGTTTCCCTGTAGCTGTCAGGACTTTTTGCTTATCTGACTCTGTCTCATAGCCATCATGACAGCAGAGCTCCTTGATTCAGATGTCACACGCTGGGGTCTAAATGTCTTCCCCAACAGACATTGGATTGGGATTTCTCCAAGAATCCAGTTAGAATCCTAAAAGGTAGGCTTGTATGTCAATAAATAAGCAAAGCATTGGCCAGTTTCTTTCAAAGTGTAAGCTCCTTTAAGAAATGTATCAGGGTTATAAAATAGATGCTGTACAGTACTTTGGAAACCTTTGTGTAGAAATAGACATAAAGTAATTCTGATTGATAATATTTTTGTATGTAATGATATAAAGGTTAAAATAGTTAAAGCAACCATAGTAATTAAAAAATGGTGAAACATCCAAGCAGAGGCAATGCAGTAGAGTGAAAATAACAGCAGGTTACAAATACTAGGATGCAGATTCAAATCTGCTATGACAGTTGGGTGACCCTGGGAAGTCTGCTTCATCTCTTTGAGTCAGGATTCTCTTACTTGTCAAATGAGATGGTTGGGAGATAAGACATCTTAAGAATCTTACAGCTCGGAGAAGCTGTGGTACTTTAAAATGCTATAGAAAAGTATAGAGTTGTGAAATGCAAATATGGTTATTAGAATACAATGACTATATCAGAGCAGCTTTTTTTATTATAACCTGTGCTTAACTGGTCATAGAGATATAACTTCAGCAACTTGAAAAATTATTTTTTATTTAATAGTAAGTCTAAAGTAGACAGTTGTTGGTGTTGGCTCAAGGATTTCTTAGCCAAAGTCTCTGCAATTTTTTATGTTTCCTTTATGGTCCCATGATGGCTTCAGCTATCATGTCTGCCTTCAAGTTAACTAGAAGGAAGACAGGTAAAAAAGGGTTTTCTTGGAAGTTTCACTAAGAGCTTTTACTTTTATTTCATTGGCCATCCTATCTTCAAGGGATATTGGGAATAGAGTTTTTTTAACTGGACAGATAACATAGGGAAAACTTTGGCAGACATTTTCTGCCATATTACTGACTCCCAGTGTTCTCCAGGTCCTTAGGAGAACATATGAGAGTCTCTGTATTTTGGCTTCTTCTTTACCCAGCACCTCAGCATCAGGCTTCTATGTCTCTTTGCATATTACCCACTATTTTAGTTCTACTGATCCAGAAGCAGAACATAAGACAGGTTTTTGTGTACTTGTGGTTTACTTGAAGTACAGTAGGAAAGTAGGGAAGACATACAGAGACAGGAAGGCAGCTATTGAAGGTTTTCTCACGGCAGCTACCACTGGGAGCAATTGGAGCTTGAATACAAGAAGAACACATCCTGGAGCCCAGAGTATCTTTATAGATCAGAAAATGCATTATTAATTAAATGAATATTATGGGGATGGCAGGGTGATCCAAATTGTCCAGAAAAGTGAAGACATCTCTAACGTCTCTGATAGTTCATAAAAGGCCTCAGGGTTTTAGAGTTGGAAAGAATTTTAGAGTTATCTATAAAACATTTAATTTTATAAATATGAAAAGTGAGATTAAAGAGTCTAATTTATTACTTCCATTCACACTCAAGTAAATGATGAAAACTATTTCGGGATTCAGCTAAGTAGTTATTCTATGTCACCAACCACTTTCATCAAGGAAAAAAATGTAGGTTTTCTCAGTATTACCAACAGTTAATATTCAGAATGAGAGAGAAGAAATTACCTACAACAAAAATAATATTGTCAATACATAGAGTTCTTGCAAATCAATACAATTAATAGATAATGTATAAAAAATAAAGACTATAAAGTCAGAGAAAAGATTAAAAATGTGATTAAAAGGTGATATTAGCAAGATGGAGGGCTAAGAGGTCCCAATACTCATTTCCCCCATGAAAACAACAAAGCCATCAATAAAACAGCACACATCAATGTAAAGAACTCAGAGTAAGCTCTGGAAGGCAACAAATAAGCAGCAAAAAATATGGAGAGCTCAAAAACAGGATGGGCACACATAAAAAGTTCAGGAGACATTCTTCTTGACTGTCTCCACCTTCTAGAACAGCTCAGAGCCATAAGGGAGTCCCTCTATTGGACATCAGAGCACCTGCTCCTGTGCCGCACGCCTCAGGTTTTTGTCAGTTCCCTGTGAAACTGATTCCACAGCCCCAGTTCTGCTGCTTGTCTAAACACCCAGAGCCAGACTAGGTGCCAAGTGCAGTATTCTCTAGCTGAGGACACTCCATGGTATGATTTATAAACCATAAAAATTACCCATTTTAAGTGTACAATTTGATGATATTTAGTAAACTTCGGGTTGTATAATTAGTAGTACCACAATCCAATTTTACAATAATTTTATAGAACAAAAAATAGACATTTTTGAGCTTGTTTTCCATCAATCCCTATTCCAACCTAATCCAAGGAACCATTAATCAGTTTTATGTAGTTCCAAATTTTCCTATTCTGGACATTTAACATAAACAGAATCATACACTTACAGTATGTGGCAATTAATGTTCAACTTTGTTCACTTAGTATAATTTAGAGATTCATCCATGTAGAGATAGCATCTGCATTTCATTCTTTTTCATTGCTGAGTGGTACTCTACTGACTTGATCTTGGATTTATTTATCCATTATCTCTTCGATGCATATTTGGATTCATCATGCAATAGCTAATATGAATAATACTATTATGAAAATACACACAAAAGTCTTTGAGTGGACATATATGTTTTACTTTGGGTAGATTGTTAGAGAGTGAAATTGTTGTGATGTTTCATAAGCTTAGCTTTAACATTTCCTGAATTTGCCAAGCTTTTCCAAAGTTATTGCCTCACTTTACAATCCTACCAAAAATGTAAGAGGATTCCAGTTATTCCATATCAATACCAACACTTAATTTTGTCTTATTGATAATTATTATTTTAGTTTAATAACTTTAAGATAAATACCTAAAATTTGCATACTGAAAGCTAGAAAAGATATAGCTTCACACCACAACTTGTGAAATGTTGCATTTTAATTTTAATTCAGTTTACATCACTATTTCTAAATTTTTGCAATTGTGAGCAATGTTGCTTTGAATAAACTTTTTTGTGTCTTATGTGTATGAACAGTCATTTCTCCAAAGTGTAAACCTAAAGAATTGCTTGATTTCTAGGTTTCAAGAAGTACAACTTTATAGGATAAATATAGCTTTTTTCCATAATATGGTTGTGCCTCTTTAGCCTTCTATCAGGATTGTGTGAAAATTCTATGTGCTCCATATTCTTGCCCATATTATTGACTTATTGTAGATTTATAGCATATTTGCTAAAACTTACTCATAAATACTCCTTCAGAATTTCTGTCTCATATCATTGGTCAGCATTGTCTAATAACCAGGTGTAGCTAAATCCATCGCTTGCAAGGATAACATATAACATCTTTGTTGTTTTTCTATGCTGTCTAATATGGTAACCACTCCATACATGTGGCTTTTTTACTCCTCAGATGCACCAGCCCTTTTAAAATGCTCAATAGTTACATAATACAAATGTAAGAGCCCAGATAGAGAGCATTTCCATCATTACAGAATGTTCTGTTGGTTAGAAGTGTTTTAGATCAGTCAGCAATATGTGATACTGGATGCCTGAATAAAATTTGTGTTCTGAAAAAAAAGTGGATAGATGCTTAGTTTTAGGAAAATAGTGTCTGCTATATGTGCTTACTTATACAGTAGTCAACTTACAAAATGAAAGAATTTACATGTAGTTTAACAAAGGCAGTACTCTGCTATGCACATCATTTAAGCTGCAAAGATACACAGTTGTGCATCTATTGTAGGCACCTAAGTTATAATTTTGTTGGTATAATTATTGCAAAGACTTAGAGTAGTTGATTAATTCAAGACATTTTGTTGAATTCTCTGAACAGACTGCTAATAATAAGGTGCATAATGAGACTAGGGGATTAGCTGAAAGGTACTGACTCCATAAGGAGTTGTGAGTTAGATGAAACAAGCAATCAGCCAAATTCTTTGGCAGCAAGGAGTGCCATATATAAGAAGAATTGCAATACCACACAGTCTTCTGAGGTTTGTTTTCCCTTGACTTTCAATCAGAGAAAATGTATTCATCAGAGAACAGTCTGAACAGGAGAGAATTGAAACTCTTCTTGATGGATTTGAGGCAGAATGGTGGTGTGGAAAAACTGAACCACAATTTCAAGGAAGAAAATAATTGGTTACTCCAGTGTTACATTTGTTTGCCTTCTCACTGACTTAAAAGCAGAGACATTATATATGCTTCTGAGTCTCTGGCCCTGTTCTGCCACCCAAGAGGACTAGCTCCCGCTTGGTCTTTTACACATTAAAAAAGGGACCCCAAAAGTTAATTACTGTGACCATGAAGTATCTATTTAAGTTGAATGGTATATTTAAAACATGCTAAAATTAGAGAACATCAAATAATTAGAAGAAAAGTCTAAATTGTGAAGCATTGACAGTAAAAGAAACCAGACTATTAGGTCAGTGGGTTTGCCAACAGCACAAGAATACAATATAACCCGTCTGCCAGCACCACTTACACTCAGGGGAGCAAGCACATGAAGACAAATAGGTCACTCCAGCTGCTGAGCTGCAGCTGCCTCCAGTCTTCGAGAGACTTTGAAGTTAACTTTGATTTTTTTAAATCTTCCTTTTAGTCTAAGTTTTTCCCCTTTCATATTACTGGTTTTTATCCTCTCTATATTAGTTAGGGTTCTTCAGAACATCAGAATTAATAGGATATGTTCATAGAGAGATTATTAAAAATTGGCTCACATGATGGTGGAGTTAAGTCTAAAATCACTAGGATAAATCTACAGAAGCTCAGGCAGAGGTAATGGTGCAGCTTGGAGTCTGAATTATGCAGGGCACTGAGCTGGAAACTCAGGCAATGTTTCTGTGCTGCATTCTTGAGGACAGTTCTTTTCGGGAAATTGTAGTCTCCATTCTAATGGCTTTCAACTGACTGAATGAGGCTCACTTTGAAGGGTAATCTGCCTTACTCAAAATCTACTGATGTTAGTGTTTGCAATGTTAATCACATCTAAAAATACGTTGACCACATCTAGAGACTGGTCTTTGATCCAGCAGGGATAAGATCACTGTAGTTTTGCCAAGTTAGCACAACAAAATGAACAACCAAATTTCCCTTTACATTTATATTTCTATCTAATACCTATGCTTTCACCACTTCATGCTTGAAATGACTAAAACGGACTCATTTCCACCTCCTACCTGGTGTTACCAGAGGGTTAGAGAGAGGAAAATTCATGCATATCTACATACCAAAGTCTTTTCAATCAAGTGATGGGAAGAATGATATCAAAAAGACGGTGGAGTAGGAGTCTCCAGCCTTCATGATCCCACAAAATTAAATAATGAGACAGTTTTGCATGAACAAAATGACTCTAGAGAGCTCTGGATTTACATACGACACTTCAGTGACACTATGGATCAAGAAACATGAGAATCACAACAAAAAAACAAAGGAAAATCTGCTTCATTATGACCACATCATGCCGTCCCCCAGGCTAACATTGCTGAGAGACAAGATGGAACTTCCAATCAGCAAGAATGCCCCTCAGTGGAGAAGTGAGAGTAGGATAAGAAACCAGCTTGCCCAGTCTTTCAGGACATCACAAGTACATACCTCAGTTTCACACCACTTGGAGCTAATAAAGCTGAGATGCAGAGTCAGCTAGAAACAGGAGAACACAGGGGTACCAGTGTTTCCATGGTGCCCAGTGCCGAACTCTGCAAATGACTCCAGAAGCCCTCACCCCTGAAGAAACCACTGACCAGTACACCAACATGGACTCCTGTAGCTTCCATTGACTTTTGCCCCACAAATATTTGCATTTCTCATGGCAGATGCATGCACCTTAACCTGTTCTCTAATCAGCTAGCCCAGGCTTCTTTGACTCCGAGGGAACAAAATATCAATAGAGATCCCACAGTGGTTCCCACACTGTGTGCATAATCCCTCCAGCTGTGCACTTGCACACTGCTGGCCTCTGTTGCCTCTTTAGCTTCATTTTACAGCCATGGATGTGAACACCAATAGCCAAGGCCCCTACAGTTGCTTGTGGGCCTGAATTTTGCCCAAACTTCAGCATCACTGGACTCAACTGCAATGAGTCTCCTTCTGTTACCCACAGCTCTCCATCTGCACCCTCCCAACCAGACCACAGAAACCAGTCTCCACTGCTGTGTGCAAGACCAGGGGGACTGTACATCCCCATGATTGACCCACAGATGGGCCCCGAGAAGAGTAACCCCGTACAGTTGCTGATTTCTGTCACAGGTGTCCACCATGGGGCTCACCTATATCTCAGTTGTGCTCCTGTAGATCCCACCCTGACTTCTGACTCCAACGTCTACCACTCTACACCTTAGTAAGGGGTAGCTGCCACCATAATGTTTACTGAATAAATGCCGAAATGAGTTCTTCAGGCTGAAATGAATGGACACTATGAAGTAACATTAAAATATGCAATAAATTGGTAAAGGCAAGGATATAGTCAGATTCAGAATACTCTGTAGACTTAATCACTTAGCTCTAGTAAAGATTAAAGGATTAAGGTATTGAAAGAACTATGACTATAAAATCTGTTAATGTACAACACAAAAATGTAAATTTTAGCATCAGAACTATATATTGTGGGAGGAGCAGTAAAAGAGTTTTTGCATGTGATCAAAATTAAGTTATCTGTATAAAATAGAATTTTGTATCTCTAAAATGCTTCAGGAAAGCCACGGAATAAATTTAAAAAATTCCCATAGAAGATACACACAAGATAAAGAGAAGATAATCAGAAAATCAATTCATATGGAGGAAAGCATGAGAAGAAAAGAATTATAAAACAGAAAGCAATGCAAAAGATGGCAATAGTAAGTCCTCACTATCAGTAATTTAAATACAGATGGATTAAATTTTCCAGCAGAAACACAGAATGATTAAGTGGATTAAAAGAACAAGACCTAAGTAACTATACAGCCTATAAGAGACTAACTTAAGCTTCAAGGAGACAAATAGTTCAAAGTAAAAGACAGGAAAAATTATTTTACATAAAAAGAAAATAAAGATAGCTATAACTAAATCAGAAGAGATAGACTTGAAGTAAAAAATGATAACAAGAGACAGAAGGTCACTATGTAATAATACAGGGGTTAATTTGCTGAGATGATATAATATTTATAAATATATACATACCCAACACCTTAAGAAAATATTAACAGACCTCAAGGTAAAAAGAGACAATGATACAAAGGTTGCAGAGAGCTTCAATACCCCATTTCAATAATGGATAAGTCGTCCAGACATAAAATGAACAGGAAAACATTGGATGTACTTTAGACCAAATATATCAAATAGATATATGCAGAAATTCTGTCCAATAGCAGTAGAAAATACATTCTTCCCAAGCTTACATGGATAATGTATTAAGTCACAAAAAAGTCTCTGCAAGTTTAAAAAGATTGAAATTACACTGAGTATTTTCCTGATCACGAAGGTATGCAACCAGAAATCAGTAGCAGGAGGAAAGTAGGAAAATTCATGAATATATGGAAATTAAATAAAATATTTCTGAAAACCAGTAGATCAAAGATGAAATGAAAAGGGAAGTTAAAAAAACAAATCCTGAAACAAATACAAATGGAAATGCATCATACTAACACCTTTGGGATGCAGTAAAAGCAAAACTGAGAAGACGCTTATAGTTATCAATGACTACATTGAGAAAAAAGTATATAAAAGAAAAAGCTTGATTTAACAACTCTAGGAACCAGTTACTTCCTAATTTACAAATAAATTACAAATCTATAGTAATCAAAACAGTTTGAGACTCATATAAAACAGATACATAGACTAATGAAGCAGAGCTCAGAGCCCAGAAATAAACACATGCATATATGGCCAAGAAGTGCTTGAAAAGGGAATCAAGAGTGCTCATGGGGCAAAGAACGGTGTCTTCAGTAAATGATGTTGGGAAAAGAATAACCATACATAAAATGATGAAATCAGACTACTAAATTTCACTAATCATAAAAATTAACTCAAAATTGCTTAAAGGCTTAAACTTAAAATTGAAAAATTAAAAACTCCTATAAGAAAACATAGGAGAGGACTCAAATATGGCATCTATGGGGAGCCGGCACTGAGATGCTGCACAGGAAAACAAAACAAAACAAAAAACAGTGCCAACACAAAAAAACAGGTGATTTCCTACTTCAGCATCAGCCACAACAACTTGGAGAACAGAAGATTAACAGCCAACTCTATAGGTGGGTGAGAGGCTTGGGGATTTAGCAGAGAATACAGCAGCAAAGGGGAGGCCCCAGAAAGGAGAGCTTCACAATGCAGACATGATCTGCCTTCCCCTACTGGAGGCCAGCTGGAGCTGCATGAGTCGTGTGGGCATTCTAAAGGGTGCAAAACAGTCATGGTGACTTCCAGCTCTGACCTGAGGTTTGAGATAGTAGGGTCCCGCTGCTGAGTTCCTCTTCTCCCAGTGCAGACTGCAGGGGCAGCCCCACTGACCTCTAGTGGTGTGAACTTAGAGCAGGGAGCCGCAAGCCTGAGCCAAACTGAGCAACACTGCCAGCAACTCTTGGCTAACAAAGGGAACCGCGGAAAGGAGAGGCCGGCTGCAGTAAAAGTACACAGTTTTTGTTTTCACGCACCAGGGGTTAGAAGCGGCAGTGATCCCATTGCTGCCTCACCCTCCTCTTGCCAAAAGAGCACAGGCCATCTCCCTAACCTCTAGCGGCACGAACTCAGACAGAGCAGACAGCCACATAAGCCAACCTGAACAACGCTGCTGGAAACTCTTGGCTAGGAAAAACCCAGAAGGAGAAAATTGGAGACAAGAAAGAACAGGAGCAAACAGGTGCTGCACACCCTCCACTACACACCTGGGGTATTGGACCCCCTGGGATCAAGATCTAGTGGGTAAGATCCTGGAAGAATAGCCTGTGGAAAGGACTTGACCCTGATGGTGAATTAAGGAACATAAGCGCAGACAGCAGACTCAAGTCACATAGGCCTAGACAGCAGAGTTCTACCAACAAAACAAGCCTACCTCCCCTGCCCCCCACCACCTGGTGGCAAAACTATACACTCACAGACAACCACTACACCTCAACCCTTCACCTGCCCCCACCCAGTAGACATCATCACTCTCTGACATAGCAAAACACACTAAGGAAACCTGTAAGGGTCAAAAATGCAAAAGAAAACAAAAACAGAGTACGCCCTGGTTGAAATTAAAACAAACAAACTAGCAGATCAGCAAGATCCCAAATCATTGTGGCGGCGGGGGCAGGGTACAAAAACCACAACACACTCTGAAACCTCAGAATATGGAATCACAACAAAAGGACAGCTCACCAGAAATTAACTCTGAAGATAGAGAAGAAAATTTTTCCCAACAGGTAAAGAATTCAAGGCTGTAATCATAAAGAAATTTAAAAAATTAAAAGAAAATTCAGATAAGCAAAACAAAAAGTTTAAATAATTAAGCACCAGCAGGCAGAGATAGAAGCTCTACAGAAAAAAACTAACAGAACAGGATTTAAAGGAGATAATTCATGAAAATAAAAAAATATAGAAAGTTATGGAACCAGAATAACCCAAATGGAAGAAAGGATTAGTGATATAGAGGATAGTAACACAGAAAGGAGCAAGAAGAAGAAAGAGAAATGAAGTGCAAATAAAATGAATAAACACTCAGAGAACTATCTGACACCATCAGGAAAGGCAACATTAGAATACAGGGTATCCTAGAAGTCAAAGAGAAAAACAGAGGAACAGAGAAGATCTTCAAGGCAATAATGACTGAAAACTTCCAAAATCTAGAACAAGTAATGAACATACAAGTCAATGAAGCAAACAGAACATCCAATTGCATAAATCCTAAAAGAACTACACCAAAACACATAATTGTGAAACTATCAAAAATCCAAGACAAAGAAAGAATTTTAAAGGTAGTCAGGGGAAAAAAGCAGATAACATATAAAGGCACTCCTATCAGACTAACCTCAGACATCTCAGCAGAAAATCTACAAGCTAGAAGAAGATAGAATGATGCCTTCAAAATACTTAAGGGCAAAAAAATGGCAGCCAAGACTACTATATCCTACAAAACTCTCTTTCAAATTTGAGGCAGAAATTAAGGTTTTTCCCAACAAGCAAAAGCTAAGAGAATTTTCAACCATGAGATCTCCTCTACAAGAAATTTTAAAAGAGGCCCTATTAGTTAAACCAAAGAGGATAAACTTCACAAAACATAACAACATAACAAAGATACCAAAATAACCAGAAAACAAAAATCAAAATGGCAGTAGCAAGTTCTCAAATGTCAATAATTGCTTTAAGTGTAAATGAATTGAACTCACCAATCAAAAGACACAGAGTTGCTAAATGGATTAAGAAACATAACCCAAACCTATGTTGTCTACAAGAGACTCATCTTAGGTTGAGAACAAGCAACAGCTTAAAGTGGATAGATGGAAAATGGTACTGCAAGCTAATGTTGAATCCAAAAGAGCAGGAGCAGTAGTACTCATATCAGATAAGGTAGTCTTTCAACCAAAGAAAATTAAAAAAGATGAAGATGGACATTATATAATGATAAAATGATCAATACAACAGAAACTTTAACACTTATTAGCATTTATGCATCCAATAAAAGTGCAACCAAATATATCAAGCAAATATTAACAAATATAAATAAGGATAATCACAGCAACACAATAATAGTAGTGGACTTTAATACTCGTTTGTCAGTAAAAGACAGATCATCCAGACAGAGAATCAACAAAGAAACAAGATGTCTCAACAACAAAATAAAAGAGTTGGACCTAGTGGACATATATAGAGTACTTCTTCACCCAAAAACTATAGACTACGCATTCTTCTCAAGTACTCATGGAACATTCTCAAGGACAGACCATATTTTGGACATCAAAACAAGACTCAGTAAATTTTCAAATATTAAAATCATACCTATCATCTTTTCAGATCACAATGGCATCAAACTAGAGATCAACCAAAAGAAGAAAGAGAGGAAAACAGCAAGAGTGGAGATTATATAACATATTGTTGAGCAACCAATGGATAAAAGAGACAATTTGGAAGAAATTTAAAAATATCTAGAATCAAATGAAAATAAAGAAACAACGTACTGGAATCTATGGGATATAGCAAAAGCAGTAATAAGAGGGAAATTTATAGTGCTACAATCTTACCTCAGAAAACAGGATGAATCACAAATTAAAAAACCTAAGCCACCACCTAAAGGAACTAGATAAAACAGAAAAACAGAAGACTAAATCAAAAAGAAGAAAATAAATAATAAAGACTAGGTCAGAAATCGAAGAAATGCAGATCAGAAAGACTATTCGAAAAATCAATGAATCCAAAAGATTTTTTTTGAAAAAATAAACAAAATAGACAAGCCATTAGACAGCCTCACAAGAAAGGACAGAGAAAGCACAAATATATAGAATCAAAAACAGAAAAGGAATAATCACAACAGATACAACAGAAATACAGAGAACTGTTACAGAATACTATCAGCTATATGGCAACAAACAGAATAACTTAGAAGAAATGGAAACATTTCTGAAAAGGTACTATACCCCAAAACTAAACAGAGAAGAACTAGTAACCATGAACAGATCAGTCATAAGCAAGGAAATTGAAACGGTGATCAAAAACCTTCCCAAAAACAAAAGGCCTGGACCAGATTGTTTCACCAGAGAATTCTACAAACCATTCAAAGATTAATTAACTCCAATCCTCCATGAACTGTTCCAAAAAATAGGAGAAGAGGGAAAACATCACACACTTTTTATGATGCCAATATTATGCTGATTCCAAAACCAGATAAATACTGCACCAAAAATGAAAACTATAGACCAATATCCTTAATGAGTACTGATGCAGAAATTCTCAACAAAATACTAGCAAATTTAATTCAACAACATATAAAAAGAATCATACACCATGATCAAGTGGGATTTATTCCAGGAATGTAGGGATGGTTCAACATACTCAAATCAATAAATGTGATACACTATATCAATAAAAAAGGACGAAAACTACATGATCATTCAACAGATGCAGAAAAAGCATTTGAAAAAATTCAACACACTTTTATGCTAAAAATCCTCCAAAATCGGTATAAAAGGGAAGAACTTCAACATAATTAAGGCTATATATGACAAGCCCACAGCCAACATTGTACTCAATGGAGAAAAACTGAAAACTTTTCCCCTAAGATCAGGGACAAGACAAGGATGTTCACTCTCACCATGGCTATTTAATATAGTGCTGGAGATGCTGGCCAATGCAATTAGACAAGAAAAGACATAAAATGTATCCAAAAAGGGAAAGAAGAAGTGAAACTATCACTTTTTGCAGATGAGATAATATACATAGAGAACCCTAAGAATCAAGTAAAATGTGGCCAGAAATAATAAACAAATACAGTAAAGTGGCAGGCTACAAAATTAATATTAAAAAATCTGTTGCATTTCTGTATGCCAATAATGAAAATACAGAAAGAACTGAACCAATCAATACAGTTTACAATTGTACCAAAAAAAAATTGAAATGCCTTGAAACAAAGCTAACCAAAAGCTGAAGGACCTATACTATGAGAACTGTAAGAGATTGCTAAAAGAAATAGAAGATGACACGAAGAAATGGAAAGATATTCCATGCTCATGGATCAGAGGAATCAACATAATCAGAATGGTCATACGGCTCAAGACAACATATAGATTCAATGCTATCCCCATCAAAATCCCAAAGATATTCTTCACAGACATAGAACATAAAATAATGAAATTTATCTGGAACAGCAAACAACCCAAGATTGTAAAAACAATAATCAAGGAAAAAATCAACAATAGAGGAGTCATGCACCCTGACTTTAAACTCTACTACAAAACAATAATGATTAAAACAGAATGGTACTGGTATCAAAACAGACAGACAGATCAATGGAACAGAATTGAAAGTCCAGAAATAAATCCACATATATATGAACACCTAATTTTTGACTGAGTCAAAAACTTAACAATGGGGCAAGGACAGCCTCTTTAAGAAACAGTGCTGGGAGAACTGGTCAGTCACATGCAAAAGGTCGAAAGTGCACAATTACCTAACACCATACACAAAAATTAACTCAAAATACATTAAAAACCTAGATATAAGACCAGAAACCATCAAACTCATAGAAAGAATGGAGGCAAAACGTTGTAGACATAGATCTAAGAGATGTCTTTGGCAACTCAACTCCCATTGCAAGGCAAATAAAATCCAAAATAAACAAGCGGGATTACATAAAGCTAAAAAGTTTCTACTCAGCAAAAGAAACTCGCATAAAAACAAAAAGGCATCCAACTGAATGGGAAAAGTTATTTGCCTCTCACACCTCAGCTAAGGGGTTAATATCTAAGATATACAAGGAACTCAAAAAATTGGACAACAAAAATGCAAACAATCCAATCAAAAAATAGGCTGGTGACCTTAATAGACACCTTTCCAAGGAAGACATACAAATTGCCAACAGGTTCATGAATAGATGCTCTACATCTCTTGTCATCAGTGAAATGCAAATCAAAACAATGGTGAGATATTACCTCATGTTGGTAATTACGGCTATTATCCAAAAAATTGGAAATAGTAAGTTCTGGAGAAGATGTGGAGAAAATGGAATTTTAATTCACTGTTGGTGGGAATGTAAAGTGGTGCAACCATTGTGGAAAGCAGTTTGGAGAGTTCTCAAAGAATTGAGAATGGTAATTCTATATGATCCAGTTATTCCTTTATTGGGCCTTTACCCCTATGACCCAAAAACACTTATTCGAAGAGATATATGCATCCCCATGTTCATTGCAGCACAATTCACAATAGCTAAGAGTTGGAAACTACCTAAATATCCATTAACAAAGGGGTGGATAAAGAAGATGTGGTATATATACACTGTGGAATACTATTCAGCCATCAAAAGGGAGAGAGCCTGCCATTTCCAACAACATGGATGAACTTGGAGAGAATTATGCTTCGTGAGATAAGCCAGAAGGGGAAGGGCAGACATCATATGATAATATTCACATGATGGGTACAGAGAAAACAAATAAATGTCATAAATTAAACAACACTAAAAATGGAGGGGGGCGCAGAGAGAGAGAGAAAGTGAACACTACTCAAAATAATTATGGACTCTTAGAGATGAGAGACAAAAAGGCAAATCAGGGGGGTACCAAGGTGACAAGTGAGGGGTGGGGGAGATGGGATGAATGGAATTAACTGTAAATGAAAAAAGGGAAAAAAAGGGGGTCGAATATGAGTAAATCTACCACGTTTTTTGTAAATGTAAAAATGCCACTATACATCCAAGTCATTGTCAAAATGCAATATCCCTTCAGTAAAAATAAAAAATAAAATTGAAAAAAAGAAAACAGGGATAAAGTTTCTTGACAGTGGTCTTAGATTTTTGGATATGAATGAAAAAGCACAAACAATAAGCAAAATTTAATTTAGTGTGACAACATAAAACTAAAAAGCTTTTGGACAGTTCAAGAAACAAATAGAAAAGGTAAACTATAGAAGAGGAGAAATATTTAAATACCATAGATCTAATAAAATATTCATGTTCAAAATATATAAGGAACACCTGCAACTCAATGTAAAAACACCAAACAAATCTAATAAATGGTCAGAGGACTTAAATACATATTTTTTCAAGGAATGTCAATAAGAACATGAAGATTCCCAATATCACTAATTAGCAAGCAAATTCAAATCAAAACAATGGGATATTACCTCAAAACTGTTAGAAAAGCTTACACACACACACAAACACATGCACACTCACTTGTGTGTATACCAACTCAAAACAAGAGATAACAGCTATTGGTAAGATGTGAATTAATGGAAACATTGTGCAGTGTTTGGAAATATAAATTTACAACAACTTCTATGGAGGACAGTGTGGAGTTTCCTCAATAAATTAAAAATAGAACTCCCATATAATATAGTAACCCAAACTCTGGTTATATATCTGAAGGCAATAAAATCACTATATCAAAGAGACCTCTTCAACACTGTGTTTATTGTACCATTGTTCAATAGCCAAGTCAAGGGAACAGCCTATGTGACCACTGATAAATGGATAATAATCTATCTGTCATCTATTCATCTGTTTATCTGTCCATCCATCTATCCATCCTTTTTTCTATCTATCTATCTGTTTATAGATAAGGAAAATGCATGCACACATACACAATGGCTTATTATTGAGCCATAAAAAGGAAAATGCTGCCATTTTCAACAACATGGATAAAACTGAAAGGGCATCATATTTAATGAAATAAATCAGGGAGAGAAAGAAAAACACTGTATAATTTCACTTATTTGTAGAGTAAAAAAATTGAAATTGTAGAAACAGTAGAATGATATTACCAGGCGCTGTGGGGAGATTTTGGTCAAAGGGTATAAAGTTTCAGTGTAAGATGAGAAGTTCCAGAGATATAATGTAAAACAAGCAGACCACAGTTATTGTGTGTTATATTGTATTGCGTATTTGAAATTAGCTACAAGAATAGAGCTTTAATGTTCTCACCATAACAATAACAAAATGGTAATTATGTGAGGTGAAGGAGGCTTTTAACATTTAGTGATGGCAGAGATAGAAATCACTCTTTACAACTCCAATCTAATCAAATAGACCACAACCTGAACACAAAATTTCAAACTTCTCTATTATGATTCTTAATACATCTATTAACTCCCTTATTTTATTATATGAAAGACTTGTGTAAGATAATAGCTAAAATTATTTTTATGGAAAATTATATGATTCTGTAAGAGATGTGATTATTTAATAAATAAGAAATAGCTAAAGAATAAAAATACGTATTTCTGATGTTCTTTTAGTGGTAGGATATTAAATCATTTGAATTCTACCTTTTAAAGTAGAGTGTTGAGAGACTCTAAAATTTAAGAAACTAGAAATAACAATGAAAACATTCTTTCAAAAACCTAGAGAAAACTAACAGAAGAAATAAATCGAAATGCTTAACTTTGGGCTTTTAAATGACTGACCTCAGAAGACAACTAAATCTCTAAGGGCGAGGCTCTGATACAAAGATTTGGAACTTTGTTCTAATTCTACCAGACAATTTGACAAATTTTTAAAGAGGGATGACTGAGGACATTGGCCTATAAGAGGAACCCTAAGCAAACCCACAGGAACATCTACCTTTTCAAACAGCAGTAAGGGAGTTTGTGGCATGCCCATGGAGAAACATTCCTCTCTAGATGAGCACATCTACCTCTTAAAACTTCTGGAGCTCTACAAAAAGGTTGATCTGAGCATATGCTTCATGTTCACTAAAGGAACAAATCTACATAATTCATCATTAAAGTCATCTAAGCGCTAGACATTTTACAAAGCAGGCTTATTTAATATTCTTTGAAAATGAAATAGACTTGGTATTCTAATTTAAAACTTTACTTGAATGTCATTTTTGAGATGCACTATTGAACAAATGAAAAATGGCGTACTTTACTTTAAATATTGAGTTCTCTGATCAATAAAATTACTGTTCTTAATTATTCTATATTGAAAGTTACATAGTATGTTAATTTATTAAACTAATGGAAAATCAATAGAAATTAGATAATTAATGATATGTGAAACTTTAAATGAGAATATACAACTTCAGATACATGGAAGTTTATTCTGATTATAAATACAAGTAAGAATGAGATCCCAAAATTAACTTGTCATGTCTATAGTACAATATGATAAATTTAATATTTACATGTTGAAATGTGATTGGGGATTATTATATTCAGCAATAATACATCCATGTTTAATATAATTGAAGGAGATAGCTGGAACATTACTAAAGTAAGAGAGAGAAAAATGGCATATAATACATACCCATATTTAGCAAGAAGGCTAATACCATTAGATACTTCTATATATGGATTTTCATTGGCTAACTTGTTTAATAGAACAGCATTATTGTATTTATCCAATTACTGTTCACAACCATCCCAGCTGATTTATTGAGCTAATGTTTATAAGTTTTATCTTTTTTTTTTTACTGTATCATGTAAATCCTTTGCAGAACATACTTGGACATTTAATGTTAGAGATAGACTTTAATTGTAGCAAATGTGCTGCAGGGAATGTTTTAAAAGACTCATACATTATTTAAATAATAATGGCCTTTGTGGTTTAATGTAAACCAAAACGTGACAAATGAGGAGAGTTCTTCATTCATTGAGTGTTTTAGCATACCAGTTCAGGCAAGAAAGTAAAGTAATGAAACTGAAATTTAGTCACACTGGTGTTAACTGAAAACACTTACATAAAATAAAAATTTGTCCCTAGAAAAATACTGAGTCCCTGATAAATTCAAGATGTTCTTTGCATGTCCTGCTGGAGCAGTTGTTAGGTTAATGACCTCCAAAGGAGAAAGCCATATTCCCCTTGGTTTGAGTCCTGGGTCCATGGGGGACACAACCAGTGTGAACAGCTAAGTAAAAATAAAATAAAATGTTTCTTCCTCCTTCTTTCTCTCCCTGCCTGCCCGCCTACTCACCTTCATTCCTACTTGTGCTTTTCCTTAAAAAAAAAAAAAAGATGTTCTCATAGACACAGAAGAGATAAACATGGAGACATCTCTTTTGTCTTCAAAGGGCCCATGATCTGATGGACAAAAAAAAGACATGAAAACAGAAAAAAAAAAGATAATTCGGCAGACTACACCTGGTAAGAGCAGCACTGTGGAGAGAATTTTTTATGAAAGGAGATTAGGAGAGGAAGATGGATGAAAACTTGGGGTATCTGTATATTTTTATTATCTACAGATGTTGATTTGCTATGACATATACCTTAAACCTACGTAATGTTGCAATGCGGTATCCTTTCAATAAAATCAATTAAAAAAGTAATAAATGATAAGTAAAGCTACAGCCAATCTATTTTCAGATTGTATATATCATAAAAAGTAGCTGATTTAACAGATTTCTTCATTTTTATCCAACTTTACACTGAAATTTGGGAACATTGACAGTTTTGTGACATTGGGTAGACAGTCAAGAAAAGAATGCCTTGCGAATGATGTGTTGTTGGTTCACAAAAATCTGGTTGGATGAAGAGTTAATCTAACACAATATATTACGATTCAAATTGAATTCATTTTTGCATAATACATTGGTTGGCTTTATTGTATCCTTTCAATTAACTTTAAATATAAACGCACTCATACTAGTATGCCATATTCAGGGATTTAAGTCAATATGTATAGACATCCTGTTTCCTCTACTAAATGTGTCTCTAATTTATAAATATAAAATCCTCATTATTAGCAGGGAATGGGTGATACAGGGAATCTGAATCGAGTTAGATACTTTCGACCTGTAACATGAGAGGAATAATTAGATGTTTGGTGTTGTGAACTGTTAATTGTGACAACAATCATGAAAAAATGTTGCCCCAAGCTGATTGGCTATTGATTCGTTTCAAGAGAGAATCTGTGTTCTCCAGGAGATGATGGTTCTGCTAGCTTGCCCATTCTGCTGAGATATTGGTGAAGCACTCTAGTGTAAATAGCAGAGATTGGAAAAGACAGATGGAGATGTGTCAAGGGAATAGTTAAAGGAGGAACTAAAGAAGCATTGATAAAGAAAAGTTATGTCTTTATTCTTAGCTAGCTTGACTACTGCCTGACTTTAGACCAGGCTACAGCTGATGACTGGTTCCCTTGAAAAGCCAGGACACTCACATGGGAATGAAGTCAAAATAGTTATGTTGTGTTGTCTCTAAATTATCAGTAGGTCAGATTACTGGGGTTTTGTAGGGCCAATGGGAAAGTGTCTGTCTGAACAGACTTGATGGACTGCTTTAGGGTGGCAGGTACGTGACCTTGAGCTGGTAATTGGTCTTTGGTTTGGAAGGGTAAAAATATGTACAAGTATTATCCTAATTCTCTGTACCCCAGGATTAATTTAAACTACATTGTGATCCCATTCTCTTCTTTTTTTGATGTCAATGTTCTAAGTATGTACACAGAATTTATTGCTTCTTACATATTTTTTTAACGGGAAAGTGCAGGCATGAATGAAAGCAAGCAGTGCACAGGCAAGCAGGAAGAGAGAAGAGAAAGCTGCATTTTATTTTATTTTTATTTAGTTGTTTTATTTGGTTGTTTCTCTCCCACCCTGTCCAACCCTGGATGTGAACCCTGGTCCTTGGGATGTTCATGAACTGAGCTCCTTCAGAGGTAGCTAACCTAAATGCTACTCTACCAGGACATGTCTGCTTCTTACATGTTAAACTAACTCTTGAGTTTGATTAAATTATCATGATTAATTTGATTTTTGTGAAACCTTAAGACAATAGAGAAACCCAAATTTCAATGCAATATTTAAGACATACTTCATGGTTAATGAAATCAATTTCTGATTTATTTGTAGTTTATTTAATGAATTCACTTCATTAGATCAATGTCTGGAGTTGCTAGCCTAACCAGATTATTAAGGAATGTAAATTATTTATTTCAATACTTTGTCCCCCAATATAAGTGATTTAAATTGCACATTGATACTTAAGTAGCAATTCACCTCATATCAATCATAGCAGAGATGTACTAAGTCACACAAGAGAGACTGAAGAGCTTTAATGCCTGTAAGATTTAATTATAACCCATCAGTGCATCTAAATTCAGAAGGTGAATTTATTCATATTACAAAAAAGATATTCACAAGTTAAACATTGGTGGAGTTAAGAGAAGGAAGGTCTAGAGGTAGAAAAAGGCTTGGCTCCTGAGTTCGCTAATTCTGTTGGTAGACAATGTCTACTGTGGTGATAAATATTTTGTCTTAGTTTGACTTGATTAAACATTGGATATTCTAACTTTTCTTGGTCTTATTCATTGTTCACTAGGAAATTTGTTGATAATTATGTAGTTCCTCAAGATATTCCCTATCATCAAACGAACACAAGCAATTTATGTCCCATAAATAATCATAAACTTAGATGTTGACATTATGATAATATGCTATTAATGTAATAGATGTATAAAGTAGAAGATTGAAATGATAGTTTTGCACTAGTCTTAAAAACTAGCTTTATGTTAATCTATGTCTGATTTGATGGATGATCACAACTTCCTAAACCTACAGAGCTTAAGGGTACATTTTAACTGCAGCAATCACAAGAAAATGAGTACTCTATAATGTCTCTACATGCCTCTAATGATAGATAACTCTTTTCTCCTGCTTTTTTTTTTTTACTTAATTGGCTAAGCAAGCCATTCTATCTGTAGAACATATATTCATGCTACACTAGATATGTCTCTTAGAAAGCAGAAATTTTGCCTAATCCATCTGTGTAGTTCCTGCTTCTCACAATGCCTTATTCTTAGTGAATATAATTATTTGGATAAAGAGAGGAATCCTCATCCTTACATTACAATTGGGAGCCACTAGAAAGAGGAAAATCTCTAGAAAACCATTTTCTATACTTTGAGAAAAGAAATTATAAATTATCTTTACCTCATCCCTTTACACCAGATTCTTGATAACTATGGAATTACATATATAGACATAAGAAAAGACCCTTGGAATTTATAAATTTATAGGAACAAGACTTTATAACATTTCCAGTGAGGATGACCTATTTAAATGAACCAGCTGTTACATTATGGTCATAGCCATAATTTCACTAATTTTCAGAATATGTACTTGAGACCCCATCTATTTAACATGCCAAATAAAATTAACAAGTCTTATAATAACAGATATTATATACTAAATATTGCATTTATTTAAATTATAGATTAATCCCATAAGCTTGAAATAACGGTAGTAATAATTCTTGTGTAGCACTTATTCCGTGTTAAACACTCTGCTACAAATATTGAATTTGTCTAATCCTCACAAAAACCCTATCATTTTTCTCATTTCATAACTGAAAAAATATCAAAGCACAGATATGTTAAATAATTTGCCCAAGGTCACATATCTCATCAGTGGCAGAAATAGGGTTTAAGGCCATCAATCTTGTTCCAGAGCTAATGCTTTTATCCATTACCCAAGCAGCGGCAATGATTAAAATGGACTTATTAGTATACTTGTTACATGTGGTCTTCCTTATTTGAAGGGAGTAAGGAATTTCATTGTGGGTCATTCACTGGGCCTGGTAAAGAGTTGTACAATGTTGGGAAGGTGGGGGAAGAATCAGGAGGAGTCACTCAGGCAAATCATATTTGCACGGAGCAGTGTTTGGTGAGGCAGGAATTAAGAGAGGGGCTTACAGGCAGCCTTGAAAATCCAAGAGATTATGGAAGAAGAAAATACTCCTTCACGTATAAATCCCTGTGACCTAAGTCAATGTGTGTATCTTGGTCCACAGGACCTTTCTGCCAATAGCAGGTCTAAGGAGACTTATCTCACTAGAAGAGGAAGCCAATGTAGGATTTACGTACAAAGATAATACAATATGAAAGTAGGCCAAGAGCAGAAAAAAATGGCGGAACTTATTATGAGGAAAACGTTGACATGGAGCAGAAAAAAAATTTTGGCTAAATATATTGATTAAAATAAACAAAAAGCTTAATGAAAACAATTACACCCTACAAGTAAGAGCATAAGGCAGAGAGGTAGCTCTTACAGAAGCTATGAACATGAACTAAAATGTAGTCTGGCTGACCAAGAAAATAAGTTAAATGAAAATCTTAAAACGACCTCAAAAAGTATGAAAGTAAGTGTAACAAATTAATTATTAATTTGTTCATGCACAGATGGTTATGGAAAACTTCGGATACAGAAGTGACCCACAGAGTTGAAAGTCAGTACCCTCATGGAGTTTGCAGTCTAGTAAGTGGAGACAGACAACAAATGCACATGCTGACAGACACACAGGTGTGAGTGTAACATGTGTAAGTGCTCCAGAGAGCATAGTATTCTGAAAGGGGTTAGGGATTCCTCAAGGTTATGTGACCTGTGAATCAGTACAAGGACTTTAACTTTAGTTCTAGATACAATGGGAAGCCAGCAGAGACATAATCTGACCCATAAGTCAATAAGCTCACTCCTATTGTGATTTGGAGTATGTTCTAATGAAGGAGGGGTAAAGGCAGAAGTAGAACAATTAGGAAACTACTGCAATAATTTGGATAGGGTGAGAATAACTGAGTCTAGTGTTAGTGACAGTGAGAGGTGGTAAAATTCTGGTCCACTGAAGAATAGTTTCAAAGGATATACTCTCTAATTGGAGGATAAGAAAGATAATGACTCCGAGGCTTTGACCTGAGCCCATGGAAAGATGTAATTTCCGTTAACTGAAATTGAGAAGGCGAGATAAAATGCTTTGAGGAACACTCAGATGTTGAGTTTTAGGACTCATCAATTTTTGGATGTCACTTAGACCACTTTAAGATGTTGAATAGAGGGTTTAACCTATGAGACCAGAGTTTATGAGCGATAAATGATAAATGGAGTTTATTGAAAGGTGCTTATTCATATAAACTTACTAAATTTTTATTCTACCTCTTTTGTTCTTCAGTAGTTTATTGGAAAACATTCAAAACACAAGTTACTGACTATTGGTAGAATGGTTTTCACATGTAACTGAATTTATAATGGTAGGTACATTGCCCTGGGTGCCACAAACTCGCTAGTATCTTAGTGGAAAGTATCTAGTATTCACTGCACTAACTCAGTCTCCCAAACTAGTTCTCTGTGGTTTTCATCAACTCCCAGTTTGGAGTGTCCACTCATCAGGTTTCTCATTTCCCTCTCCTGCTACACATATGGATAATGCATATTTAAGCAAAACAGGGAAAGAACAATTTTGTTTCTTGTTCCTGGACTTTGGGACTAACTAATGTCATAAAAGTATCTATGTCTCTTGAAAATAGTGAGAGTCCTGATGGCAAACTTTGGGTTTTCATATTATTGAATTTCATTGTGCTTTTGAATGATTCTATCTCTTAAAACTGATTAATAAATTCATCGAGTCAAGTCTCAGAAAATTTACCAAATACTTCTTCTATTCTTTAACCTTTCATCTTAGTTGTACTTTAATGAATGATTAATGGAAATTTTCTATTTATTGAAAATTACTTTCTGTATGCTGATCCCCAAAGTTGCCATATCTGTTTGAGAGCACACAATATGGAGGTAGAAAGTTTATACCTAATAAATGTTTACCTGTTAGACTGACACCTTGAGTGAGAATTGAAGACTAAGGAACCTAAGATCGAAAGGGTCTTTCCAAAGACAAATGTCATCCTGCAGTTCCATTGAGCACTCAGGAGTGGATTTATTTTAGTCAGGGTAACTGGTTTAGAAACAACTTAGACATTTTCTATTTCATTCTTCATCTGCTTTGAAAAGCAAGGAATTCTATCAGGCTACACAACTTATGTAACATTAGGGCTGAAGTGTTCTATATGCTTTATCCATAGACATGAAAGTCATGCTGAAGATAAAGTAAATAACTTGTGTAAAAGAGGCCAGTTTTTAGTAGAACTAAAAGGAGTTTAAGTTCAGTACTTGAAATAGTCAATAAACTAAGCCACTGCATTGTTTTGGCTTTAGAACTTTTTTTGAGTTTGTATTTCTAAAAAGGTAATTAAAAAAAAAAGATGTTTGAAGATAGAGCTATGATTTCCTTCTTCCATACTTGCTCACATTCCAACTGAGTGATCTCAGTCTTGTTTGTTGTTTAAAGGACCACTTGCTGTTGACATTATTTCTTTGTTGAGATAGTCATTTTCAGAATCAAAATAGAATAAAATTGGATATCCAAATTGCATGCACTTTTCGTGTATAAGTAATATTTTTGAGCCCTTTTTTAAAAGACTGTATTTTAAATGTTCTGCAAAAAGTCAGAACGGCCGTACTGGAAAGTCTGCAGTCAGATGGCATATTCACGGAGGCCATGAAAGAAAGCAGAAGTCAACACAGACTAAAGAGAAGGGAGAGAGGCATGCAATTGTGGAAGTAAGAAAAGTGAGTGTGTTCTCTATGATAAAGAAAGAAAGTAAATCTAGATCAAAACTTGGGGCAGGGGAAATTTCCCAATCCTATACACACATTAGATTCTCCTGAGGAGCTTTTAGAAAACACCTATGCCTGGGTCCCACTCCACTCCAAGTAAATTGCAATGTGGTGGAGGTGGGATGTGAGCATTTGGGCATATTGTCATTTTTTGATGTTTCACAGGTGATTCTGAGGCTACCAAGTCTGAGGACTGCCATTGCTATGAGAAACAAGAAAAAGCCATTACAGAAAAATAGTGCCTCTGGACTGGAAATGCCTCACTTATCTCTGTCTTCTCACACAGTGCAGAGATCAAAGGCGCTCATTTAACATTTCAGGATTAAAGCCA